>JAHZNA010001561.1:0-21842 GCA_027743935.1 Sinodicranocentrus sp. ZH6
CCATATGAAGGGGAAGATCCACCATATGAGGAAGATGAACCACCATATCCCCCGGAGTTCTGGTATCCCATGACGATTGGCTGCTGGTTGTAGCTGGATGAACCTCCATATGATGAACCTCCGTATGACCCTCCTGCACCACCTCCCATACCACCTCCCATACCACCATAGTTTCCAGATCCGGTTCCAGTAGCGACGGCTACATTTTGTGGTTGGGAGTAAGTGATGGACGGCTGAGAATAGCTGATTTGTGGTGGGGCAAAGGTGATGGAGGGAGCGAGGTAAGCGACAGGCTGGCTGTTGTACGACTGGTCTGGACCAGAGTAGCTTTGAGCCGAAGATGCTTGGTAGCTTGGGGTGTAGTTGGGGGCAGCGTTGGCAGCAGCGGCCAAGAAAATGATGGCTAAGAACTGAACAAGAAAATAAAAATTGAAATTAACATATATATTAGTTTCGGAAATTTAAGACTTTGGAAGCTATTTGATTGAAAACTCACCCCGTTCATGGTGATGTAGTAAATTGTTGTGTAGAGAGATCTGGATTGCTTGAGAGTAGATTGATGAGATGAGAAATTGGTTGTGATGCTGTTCTCAAAGTTGTACTGGGTTTTTATACCAGAATCTCCAGAGGTTGATAAATGAACTGTCCGTATGAATTGGGGAACTTACCTGGTCGAAGTTATTAGCGGTGAAAAATAGATTCTAGATGAAACACGAAGTAGTAAGTATACAAATACCTAAGAGTTGAACCAAAGTAGAAAGAAAACGGGTTACTCGATTGAGTGAAGATCCGTTTCCTTGAATAAAAATATAATCCTTTGTGTGTTTCCTTCTCAATCTCAAGGATGACAAGGTGAGAAGGGGTACAAGAGTTAAATGGCAATGAAGTAAATTTTGTACTGAGGATTATATTCCTTTACAACAACAGGATCTTTACAAGAGCATTTGAGATGTTTTTAATAAAATAAATAATATATATTTATACCTCTGGAGTCAAAGTGGCATTGTGGGGGTCAGAGTTGAACTGGACTTGGCTTTATGATGTTGATGTTATCATATGGAAAATTTTACAGCCCAGACAATATTTTCAGGTTTTTACATTAATCAGAATGTCATGAAAATCATTTATACTTTGTTGAAGGTGTTCTTCATTCATGCTTAATACGTATGTGAAAAAAGGTTATTTCTCAAGTTTTTTGAATACCTACAGCCATAACCCTACCAAAATGTACTTTGAGTTGCTTTGAAGGTTAAGTTAATTTACATAAACAAAGCAAGGCTTCTTGGCACGTAATTATTATATTTGGATATATTTCCCTATTTTATAATACACCCAACAATGAGAAATTTCCACAAACCAATGTTTCCAATGGCCATTTCCTCAAACGGGCGTTCGCTTCCGAGGTATTTTTAAAAAAATCTTCAACAAGGGAGGTCCGAGATCCCCATATGGTAGTTGCTTTTAAAAAACCACCCAGATTCTAGAGTTAGCATCAAACCTTTGGTTGACCTCCAATGTTGAAAATGTTAACACATTTTTTAAAAATATCTCGGAAGCTATATAATACCCATTTGGGGAAATGGTCACTACCATTAATTCCTCATCGTTAATTAAAATAAGTTGACAGTTAGCATCAAACCTTTGGTTGACCTCCAATGTTGAAAATGTTAACACATTTTTTAAAAATATCTCGGAAGCTATATAATACCCATTTGGGGAAATGGTCACTACCATTGAATTCCTCATCGTTAATTAAAATGCATTAAAAGCCAAAAACACTTGTCTCGATGAAGATTGAGTGTTCCTGCAGTGGAGTGTAGTAGCATATATACTTTTGCTCTCAGAGCAGTGTGCAAATTCAGTAAAAAGTACAGCGCTCTGCAAGCAAATATTCCCTTTCCCTTCCCTTTCCAAAGTAATTTTCAAGTGTTACACCCTTTCACATTTTTATCGATAACTATATTATATGTGATTGATTATGCTGAATGTAATACTCATTGCACATGCATTTCAAATTTAAATCAGTACGTGCTTGAGAAGATTGGCTTCGCATTTTAGCTTAACAAGATTGGCTTCGCATTTTAGCCATCCTGTGTTCCTTGTCCACTTAAACATTTCATATTTGTGCTTATATCATTTATCATTGTAATTCAAGATTTAAAAGCTTTTTGGCACGTAATTATATATTATTCGTGTATATTCGCATTTTTGGTTATTGAAAAGTACAGAGTAACTAGCATCAATCAAGTTTTTCAGTTATTTTTAGGTATAATTGCTTTAGATTATGTTAGGTAGCTTGGATGATGAGAAGTCTAAGAATCGTGAAGCGTATGTTCTGGTCCTCAGACACTTACAAATATTGTCAGGGATTTTTTTGAACTTGCTTGCTTGCCCTTTGTTCAATTGTTGAATAATTTTCTTAAAGTGGTTCTAATGAATTTAGAAAAACTTAGTAATTATGGTTTATACACTAAAGTTTTCATGATAAATGATAATATGGTATGTTGGACCCTGTGATAATGTGGTATGTAATGTAATAATATAGTTGACAGTGGTTAAAACATAAGGTGTAAATTTGGGATTTTTATTTATTTCTTCTTCAAAAGAATACGTTTTCAACTTTTACTATACAAAAATAATGAAAATATGATGTACAAATTTTCAAAGAGGACGGAGATAGCTCGAAATACGAAAATATACGCTTTATCACAGTTGGCAGTTAGAACAATATGAATTTAGTAGCTGCTTCCATAGCTGCTGCTGCCTCCATAGCCTCCATTGTTTCCGGAACCTCCATTGTAGCCGGAACCTCCATTGTTGGCAGCGTTAGCATCTGTAAAATTTTCAGAGAAAACGTTTAGATTGTCAATCGAAGGAAACAATAGCTGTTGAACCGAGAGAAACATTTTTAAAAAATACTTACAGGTGACAGACTGCCCATTGTAGTTAATTTGGGGTGGGTTGAATGTGATCATTGGGGAAGCATAAGTGATTGGCTGAGACTGGTAGGTAGCTCCTGGGGCAGTGTACGTAACAGGTTGTCCCCATCCGGCAGCGCTGTTGGGAACAGTTTGGACTGGGGTAGAGCCTGATGGCTGCATGGAAATGGTTTGACCCCCACCATTACCATATCCACTGCTTCCGTATCCATTGGGGGAAGCAACGGCGACAGCGACGATAGCACAGAAAACAGCGAACTGTAAAGAAACCGAAATGGTTATTAAATTCGCACATTTAAATTTTCAACTCAAAATCTAATGTTTTTAGGTTTTTACTTACAGCCTTCATGATGAAAGTTGATGAGGTGGTTGTTTGTGGAGGGAATTGAAAGTTTTGTTGTTGTGCTGAGGGATGAAAGAGCTGGAATGGTTTTCTGAAGAGGAACTTTTAGTATTTATATGAAAACTCTGAAACACAAAATTCCCTTCTTAAAATAATTTATCATGCTTTCCGATTCATTATCTGCTACTTCCTCACAACGCATCAAACTCCTATCTGCTGATACTCCAAAGAAGGTTGAATTTTTCTCTAAATCTAAATTTAAAGAACAGAATCGAACTGGGCAAACTGTTTAACTCCTGTTTCTTTCATTCATGTTTCCACCCTATTTGCTGAGACTTGAAAATACGTTAAGTTTGAAAACATTTCCTTTTCTAGATGCCAAGGTCAATTTTAGTGCAAGATCCAAATTAGCTTTGTCCTACAAAAATGGTGGATTCAAGAGCTTCTGAAACTTATCTCAGGCCAAACCTGATCATGCAATATACTTGAATATTTACTAAACTCGAAGTAAGACCTCTGGACAAGGCAAGGACGAGATTTCGAGGTCCCTTTTATTTTATTGAGGGTGTTGTTGTGTACACAAATCTTGTGTCCAGTGCCATTTTATCTAATCTCTGAAAACATGAAAAGTGAAAGGGTGATCGTCTCTTTCCCTTGCTTCTTGTTTGGGCCGAAAGATATTTTTACACTTAAAGGCCAAAGTTCTTCATTGGCAAATGAAACAACAACACGGATCCTTTGAGTTTGTAAACTTGACTAGACGGATGTCATGCGCTTCTTCGATTTTTTCTAGATAAATATACAATATATAATAACAAAATAACTTGTTGATCGTGAGAGGACTTTTGGACGAAGGTTGACTTGCTACTTGTCACAAAAGGTTAATTTTTCAAATCGACAAAACGAAAGATTTTTTGTATAAAAACTCTCAAACACTCTGAGAAAAGTATCACATTTGCTCTCTTGTCTCGTACAAACAAACAGATAACTCAACTAAAATCTATCTAGTGACTTTTAGTCCAGCAAATCTCAACTGATCATCATGAACCCGGTAAGGTTTTTGGAAAAATAATTTTTACCAAGTTTCTAAAATCACGAATAAAATCTTATTTAAATCATTATATTTTACACAGCTCGTTGCTCATCGTTTTCTTGGCCGCTGCTGCCAACGCCGCCCCCAACTACACCCCAAGCTACCAAGCATCTTCTGCTCAAAGCTACTCTGGTCCAGACCAGTCGTACAACAGCCAGCCTGTCGCTTACCTCGCTCCCTCCATCACTTTCTCCCCACCACGAATCAGCTATTCTCAACCGTCCATCACCTACACCCAACCCCAAAATGTAGCCGTCGCTACTGGAACCGGATCTGGAAACTATGGTGGTATGGGAGGTGGTGCAGGAGGGTCATACGGAGGTTCCAGCTCCAGCTACAACCAGCAGCCAGTCGTCATGGGATACCAGAGCTCCGGGGGATATGGTGGTTCATCTTCCTCATATGGTGGCTCATCATCCCCTTCATATGGAGGTTCCAGCTCCAGCTACAACCAACAGCCAATCGTCATGGGATACCAGAACTCCGGTGGATATTCTGGTAGCAGCAGCAGCTACTAGATGATTAGTTCGTGTATTTCGAACTATGAATTGGAAAGTGAAAAAGTTTGTAAGCAATGTGATATTCAGCGAGAATTTCAATTTTATTTTTGTACTTTATACCTACATTTTTTTGTGTTAAATGACAATTGATTTGAAATTAATGAAAACTATTAAAAAATTCTAATTTCCTCCCAAACTATAACATCATTTTATATCTGAGGCATAATATTATATTATGTAATAGTAGAATAGTATACCATATACCCACTACTACTTACATATTATATAAAAGCCGTGTACCACTCGAATGTAAAATTGTAACTCACGATCAGTTTTTAACGGCAAAACCTGCCAAAAAATGAACGCTCGCAATATGATTCGTAATCTCGAGCCACTACTCCCTTCCCATGTTTACAGTTCGAAATCATTTTCCCCTATACATGGCTCACCTAGATTTTATCATATTCTAACTGTTAACTTAAAATAGTTGCTAAAGTTAGGGTGCGTGGACAAAAACCTACTAGTAGAAACGTACACGTGCACATTGCACTTGCACATTAGCGTCAACAAAAAGAAAAATTAGAACAGAAATGACAATTGTAAATTATAAGTTTGCTGTACGCTACCTTCTCAATAGGTGACTGAGTGGTCTAGTGTAGGATCGCGCTGAAAAGTGCGATCACGTTTAGTCTCAGGTTCGATTCCTGAGCCAGCCATCGCAATTTTTGCGAATGAATTCTACACTACAGCATCATTGTTATGTGCATAAAATATTTTTCACTTCAGAGATATTTGACGTAACAAGTCACAAACTTCTGATGTGAGCACTGAGCACAGCAACTGTTCATTCCTCTTGTAGTCGCTGATCAGTTTACATGGATCAACTTGCATTATAATTTTACACATCATATCACATGTAAGTAATTACTTAATATGGAAATTAAGAGAGCGAGAGGTCAAGGTGTAACGGTGTAAGTACAAAATGATTATACATGCGGATAAACTTTTTGGATGATAATTTTTCCATGAGTAAAGGTGAAGGAGGATGAATATGATTTTTAAAGTCTTATATCATTCAAATATGATTAACAAGCTAGCCGGAAACGTCGTCAGTATGTTAATGTATAACAAGGAAACAATTATGAGTCAAAACTTTACATACCTACGTGAACTCATTATGAGTCTTGATTGAGATGCGTCGGATTGACCTCGTAATTAGTTAGTGACTAAAATAGTAAAAACCCTTTCCTCTATCTAACTATGCATTTCCTTTTGTACAGCTAACTACTGTACCTTTTGTTTTTTGTAACATAAAACCGATAACAATTCTAAATTATCCGCATCGCCCAAGCAAAAATTGTAAAACTAATTTTTTAACTGCAAAACCCGGCGACAAACGAATACTCTCCTCGCCTTCCTTCCTAAACTCATACCACTCCCTATATTGTGTATGATTGGAAATCCTCTTTGTCTAATATTTTGAACATTATCATTCAAAATGTCAACATTGTCAACTGTAGTGGGAAGTAAACGTACGTGCACGCACTGCATGATCAGTATGAAGGGAAATCGGAATGGGAATGGAATTGACAGTTGTAGGATATAAATTTCTTAAATGACAATGCTTTAATAGGTGGCTGAGTGGTCTAGTGGTATGGCGCTCGTCGGGATTGCGCAATGACAGATTGGCAGACGTAATCCGTAGATCAATATTCAGTCGGCGCCGACATTCACAGTCTTCATGATCAAGGGTTGCGTTCTGTACATTTGTCTCGTTCGCGGATATTAATCTGGGCGCCCAGAAAATAATTTATACGTATATATAACTTCACTACTTCAACGATTTCACGGGTAGTTCGCTTAACTTCAGCGGATAAATTCAGTCATTTCGCCTTGTAAACGAGAGACTCAGGTTCGATTCCTGGCTCAGCCATATTTTTTTTCGAAAGAATTCAGCTGCATTGGATTGAGTTAAAGGATATGTGTTGTATTATATAATTTTGTAAAGTGAAAATGTAGAATTACTAAGTATTAAAATATCATTTAAGCTAATATTTTTGCAAAATTAATTCTTCAAATGTAGCTGATATTTATGTAAAAAATTCAGATTTGGGGAACGCATGACACGCATGGTCCATTCATCTTGGTCGTTAGTTGTTGTACGACTTATCGTTAGATACTGCATTATTACACATTCACAGATTATATCCCATGTAATTAATACATGGAAGATAATAAGTTAAGAGAGCGAGAGGTCAAGGTGTAACTATGTAAGGACTGGATATAAACTGGGTATATACTCGGATAAACTTGTCGTGGTTAATTTTCCCATATACCAAGATATGAAGGGGGTGAAAAGTGAATATGATTTTATAGCGTTCAAGGTTCAAGTCTGAATAACAAGTTTTTCGAAAACGTCAGTATGCACAAGAAAAACAAACAGGAGTAAAAACTTTGCATTCCATTCCATCCAACGTGAAGTCATTGTTAGTTTTCTTGAGTTGAGTCTTCTTGATTGAAATGCTTCGGGTTGACCTTGTTATTAGGTTTGTGGCTATGAAAACCTTTCCTCTTCTATTTAACGAGGCATTTCAATTTTATACTGCTAAGTGCTAACTTCTGTTTTGTGTAAAAACATCATACCGTTGTTTGGAGATTGGGGATCAAGGATCAGTATCAGGTACATAATTAAAGTCCCAGAATCACAATACTTTATCAAATATCACATTTGGTACATTTATGATATGATATGATATGACATTCAACATTGGTCTTGCTCCTCTATATTTATATGTATCCAGTGTCGGTGAGTCTCCTTCAAAGTTTTCCATTGCTGTGACAAACAAAACACTTAAATCCTTTTGTTCAACTTCTAATGTCCAGTTCCTCTCCTTCACACTCGCTTTTACGTCGATTTCACTTTCATCATCACTCACATTGACCATATTGAGCAAATGAGCAGCAGTCAACCCAGGAATGATATGTGGTTGGTGATCGTGAGATTTCTGCCTAATATACACCAAGTGTGTGTGTGTGTAGTCAATCGAGATAATGTAAAAGTAAAAGTACCCTTCTCACTCTTTATATTTTGCCTTGCACATTGTTGCAAACCCAGCGTCCCACACACAGTCACAGTAGCGAAGACTTGTTTTCCGCCAAGATTAAGATTACCATGTGTTGGACAACGAGTATGAACGATTTTCCTGTTGTTGTTTTACTGTTCTCTGGAAATCTAAAAACTTATACTTAAAAGTAAATATGTGTTATTACACATACATAATTTTAGATGGGTATTATTCTATTTCTTCTTTGATGGCGATAAATGACCATGTATGAAAACAACAAGAAAAAAGGGATGACTAGAGGACATTGCTTTTTCGTCCTTGCCATCCAGTACAAGTCCTTGCACTTGCAGCTTTCGTTGACTGCTAAACAACTGCGTGAACCTAATACATTTTTCGTTAACTTANTAAACAACTGCGTGAACCTAATACATTTTTCGTTAACTTACCTAGATAATTCCTGTCTTTGTTCCGGGGAGGGGTTAAAATCTTTAGAGGAAAACAGATTATGGTGTTGTCTGACCTTAGTTTTGGTCAGTGATCCCTTTTGATCTGAATTTTTAGGACGAAATTGAAAAACAAGACAGGCAGGGTATAAATAGGAACATCTCTCCTCCAGAAAATCATTCCAAATTCATCCTTCCTCAACACAGCAACAACCACAACTGAACAAATTATCTCAAGTTCACAAAAAAATCTTTCTTTTAGAAACCTCAAACAAATCCCAAACTCATCAACATGAAGACTGTAAGTTTCCTAAAATAATACAATATTTTCTGTCCAGAACCGTTCCAAAAAATAAATATATGTCTTATTATTTTTCCAGTTCATCGCTCTCTTTGCTATCGTCGCCGTTGCTACCGCAGCGAGCACCGGAGGATATGGAATGGGAGGTGGATATGGTGGTCAAACTATCTCGATGAACCCCTCTGGTTCCAGTTATGTACGATCAATCCCTAACAGCGCTGCCGGATGGGGACAACCTGTCACGTACACTGCTCCAGGAGCCACCTACCAAGCTGCCCCAGTCACCTATGCTTCTCCAATGATCACCTTCAACCCACCCACCATTAACTACAACGGACAGTCCATCACCTGTAACAAAACTATTCTTGTATATAAATCCTAATTACATTATATCTTTAGCATCCAGTCTTTAAATGCAATTTTTTTCTTCTCTTTTTGAAAAACAGATGCCACCTCAGGAAACAACGGAGGTAATGGTGGATACTCAGGAAACAATGGAGGTTACGGAAGCAGCGGTTACTAAACCTATCAAGAACACCCACTCAGCTTTTCAAGATGTGATATTCCTTTTATACCTTGTAACTACTCTCATAGTACTTCAAACTTGTACATTTTTTATTTTGTGTAAAAAAATTAACCTGTATAATATGAACATATACATTGTGTGAAATATTTTAAAAACTGCAATATTCAAATTCTCTCTCTTGAAGCCCAATTCTTATTTCATTTTAAGACTTGTCAAATCAAAAGCACATATATTACGCGTACAGAATTATCATTATCACTTAAATCATAGCTCATCCTCCTTTACACTTCTTGCACTTACTTTTCAGATTGAAATGAAAACTGATTAAATTTCGTTTCAATATTAGTTTTCAAATAAATTCATAGAAAATAGTTGGGTCAACAGAAAAATTAAAGAAAGCTTGTGCCACTATCTTGCATTACATGGACGGACACTACTGAAGGCTTTATACAGTATAAAAACCATTTTAAACAAGTTTCTTAAAATCGAAGATATTTTTTTAAAAAGTTATATTGTAAAAAATGGTCACGGAGCTTACACGTGAAGGAACGATAATATTTTATTAAATTTGAAATTGGAACTAATAACACAGACAATAAAACAAAGAATTGTGTCTGTATCGTAATAAAAATCAAGTATTCACAACTAAGAATGCTGGTTCCATAGCTGCTTCTTTTTTATTTAAATCGACACAACACGCAATTAACCTGGAACTTGAGAATATTGATGATTGATGACTCTACTTCATAGTTAGGTTTTTTAGATGGTATGCAGTCTACACTACACACGTCGATTACAATGAAATTACTTTTGATTTTGATATAACAATGACTTTTAAAACCAAGTCCATCTGTATTAATGTTACTTAAAAATATTCATATGCATCCATTATAGATGCAAAATGAATGTAAAATAGAACTACAGTACAGGCATTCATCAATTTGTATCTAAAAGGATTATCCAGATAGACTCTGCATATCCTTATATCCTTTATAGTCACCGCCACACAACCAATCCCATCCTGAAGTCCTGAACAGGTTTAAGAGTTTTTACCTTTCACGAACAATAAAAGCAATAATAAGTCAATT
The DNA here is from genome assembly GCA_027743935.1 of Sinodicranocentrus sp. ZH6. NCBI lineage: Eukaryota > Metazoa > Arthropoda > Collembola > Entomobryomorpha > Entomobryidae > Sinodicranocentrus > Sinodicranocentrus sp. ZH6. Next base: position 10,299 of record JAHZNA010001561.1, read on the forward strand.
GATAGAAAATTATTTTAAATAACACCAATTAACAGTCAGGATTAGTACGCATAAGCATCTACTACAACCTAAGCTAAGCTGTCGTCACCTTGCAATTGCAATTTAAATATTTTTTTCCAAACATACTTACAATAGCACTTGCTAATAGTAGTTGTATAGTATGGCGTCAAATTTATTGTGGCAGGCGTTCGATTATCTTTTCACTTTTTTTTATTCTATGCCGCGGTCCAGATGAACACGAAAAGTCGGAAACTAGAAAAATCTTTTTCACTCCGAAAATATATTCCTTGGTTTTTTGGTTTAGTAATGGTAGTGATAGGAGTGGGCTTGACATTGCTGATTTATGCTATCTCAAGAGAATTAACCAGTGAAAAGCACAACAGACAGACGGTCAAATAATTTTGGCGTAGCAATTTTCATTGCGGTATTGACAGCAAATATTTTCACCTGTCACCTGTGGAATTCACTTTATTCTTTTGCTGTCGGCAGACTACGTTTCTGGTTTCAACGCAAATGAAAATTGTGGCGAGGATCTTCAAAACAGTATGAAAAATATTCTGTAATAGAACAAAAAAATATTTATTTAAAAAATAGATTGCATTTTGAGTCTGTCCAAATAATATATGCATATTATTATGTTTTAATTGAAGTCTTTCTCGTTTACTAGAATTTCCAAATCTTGTTCGTGAAGTTCAAGCGGAACGAAGATGGAATTATGACTTTAGTGGAATCTCTGTTCAACTAATTGTTGTCTCTTTGGCATGCAGTCCAGGAGTTGTGGCTTTGGTCGGAGTTAGTTTCGGAATAGACCAGGTAACTTACGCATTCGAAGACATCCTTCCAAACAAAATGGAAAGGGAAATTGTGCCACATATTGTGCTGCCATTTTTGTTCCGATTGCTATGCTTTGCGGAGTTGGCGTTGCAGAAGCTTTAAGGACCATTGCATTCGCTGCTGTGATTTTGATCAGTCATGTAACCACAAATCTGTCTTCTCTGGCTATCATGACAAAATTATTTGCTCATCCGAAAACATTGGTTGCACAATAAAGGAGTTTCCAACTTGCATGTCAGGTCATTAACAAGCCTGTTGGATGGATTTCATTGTTGTCTGTCTCATGTGGGCAAGTTGGAACTGTGGTTACGCTCTGGGTCACAAATGAAAATGTATGGTGAAGCAGAGTCTTTCTTTGTATACATGATGTTTCCAGCATCTGCTGCAGGGGTTCATTGTATTCACATTCATTCACATGTGGGGTTCATTGTATTCACTATAATGACGATACTATCTTGCATCTGTCTTTGAAAAGTCGAACGAGGTCTTAAACACAATGAAAATAAATGAGGGTTTGAATCCACTCATAAAGCGACAGTTGTTAACTTTAAAACCACCTTGTATCTTGGTAGGAGATTCCAACTTGCATGTCAGGTCATTAACAAGCCTGTTGGATGGATTTCATTGTTGTCTGTCTCATGTGGGCAAGTTGGAACTGCGGTTACGCTCTGGGTCACAAATGATAATGTATGGTGAAGCAGAGTCTTTCTTTGTGTACATGATGTTTCCAGCATCTGCTGTGGGGTTGATTGTATTCACTATAATGACGATACTACCTTGCATCTGTCTTTGAAAAGTCAAACGAGGTCTTAAACACAATGAAAATAAATGAGGGTTTGAATCCACTCATAAAGCGACAGTTGTTAACTTTAAAACCACCTTGTATCTTGGTAGGAGAGGTGCAAACGATAAAGCGTGGATATGAAATGTTATACTTGGATATTCTACTAAATAATTTAGTTAATGCATAATTGCTTCTCTCGTAAATTCCGATCTAAATGTCTGAAATGGTGACAAGTGGCAATGTTCTTGTAACGATTTTGTTTACTGATAATGATGATGAAAATGTATTACAATACAAGACTGCATTTACGTTACAGGTTATGAGCTCAAAATTCAATTTTATATATATGCTTGTTCATTGTTTGATTAAAGTATCGTATGCCAGTATCAGTAGTACTAGTCTAGTGTCTTGTACTATAGATATAATAGATGAGAAACCCGTAGGAAGGATTTCAATCATTGTGTATATTTAAAGCAGTTTCAAATGATATAACATACAATTTATATCACACATAAGAATATACATTAACAATTTATATACATATTTGTAAATTAAACTTGTTGGCTATTTGGTATTCCATTTTCATCACAGTTCAATTTTTTACACTTTATGTTCTGCTTTTTAGCATCATGTAGCGACGTAACTAATATGTAACTAATAAATTATGCGTTATAAATTACAAATTACATTATGTTTAAGTTAAATCCATATCCTCGACATCGACACTACGTATGAACTATTATTGACTATACACGTACGAAGTAAATTGTGCCCATTCTTTGAGAAAAAGTTATGTAAGAAAACATGAGAATTTTGTGTTGCATAAGAGGATGGCGTAGTGGTGAATACTAAAATAGGAATAAGATTTTCCAATGACGAGAGGATATTAATGAATATGTGCATTTCAAAAGACTGAAAATTGACCGTACTATAAGTGTTGGTATTTGGATGTTGTTAGGTGTCTTTGGATTTCGTTTTTGATTACATTCAAAATTGAATGTTGCTTGCTGTAAATTGAGGCAGTTCAAAAAACTGGAATGTTTTTCTCCAGAATCTGAAAAGAAAATATAGAGCTCATAAATATTTCGGAATATTTTACTGGAAAGTGATCGTAAGCTTACATTTTGTGTTTAGATAATCATTGAAACTCAACGTGCCAAGGATTCGAATTCCAATGACGCCAAAGCTTATTGCCGGAGTGTCAAAAGCCCACCTGTATAAGTTGAATGAGAGAACTCCAATCTTCTCCAGTAATAATAACCAACAAAATAGAGTCTTTCTGCATTTCAATTCAGGGTTTGGTGTAGGGTAGAGGAAAAATTGCAAAGGTCAAAATCCATCTAGTATAGACATGTTTAGGTTTTGTGAAGTAAGCATTTATCAGACCAAACCAAAAGCATGACAAGTTTCGAGTTTCGAGGTTACCGTTACCACTATTCAAAAAACCATAGGTAGATTTTTATAAAACATTGATCATTTCAAAACTTTTTAGTTTACCACCAACAAAAAAGTTTATTTTATTTGAAATACAAAATGCATGTCCACAAAACTATCAAACAGGCGTAGTAAGTTCTGGCTTTGTCTGTTTTCCAAATTTACTCTGAATTTTCCGTATTGCTTAAAATTTAATAATAACAGTAGGCACTGGCAGGCATACATTTAATGGATTTTCTTACATTTGTGAATTTACAAAGTTAAACTTCAGCATTTTGTGGTTAGTTATTGACTTCCCCAGCAAAAGGAGCTATTAAATTAAGAGCTAAGCAAAAGCATATTTACAGTAAGCGCAACAACGCAATCAATACACTTCAAAGGCGTCCTTTTCTGTAGATGGTTTGCTGACCCGAATTTTAGCTTTATGACGCCACAAGACCTATAAAATCTTAGCAACCATTTCCATTTCATCCTACTGATTTTTCCTGACACTCCTATGATATCAAAGTGCATTTGACATTTTCTCAATGCTTTACCCGACTCTGTAGTAACATCCACCAATCCTCCAAGCAAGACGAGAAAGAAGAGACAGCAGTCTACACAAACTAGAGCAAACATAAACAACGGGATGACATTTTCCGAAGTCCAATGAACTCTCACGACCATGTATAAACTTAAGCATTGACATGACATCGCTGCCACTATGATCGCTGGGAGCATGAAACTTTGCTGAATGGAATTATTGAGCCCGGCCAATACTTCAATGTTTCTGTAGATGAGGGATGTTTTGTGTAAAGAATAGTTTTGATTGAAGCAAGAGTTCCAGAAACTGAAAGAAAATTAGTTTTAAAATTCAATAAAAATCTGGTAAGAATATTAATATGACCTACGTACGTTCGAATACAGTCTCGTAAACTGAGTGTGCTCAGGGTTTGAATTCCCCCTAGTCCAAATGAAATAGCTGCAGTTCCAAAAGCCCATATGTATAAATTGATTCCGAATACAAAAGTCTTCTCGAGCCATTCGAATATTTTCCATGAAATTGCTTCAGATGGTACCGCACCACGACATTCCCCTAATAGCAAGTATCCAGCGAGTGTTGATTGACACGGATTTAGGCCATGAAGGCCAAATACAAATGCTGCGGGAACGCTGACTGAAGATATTAAGACGGCGTAAGAAAAAACTATATTTAAGTTTTCCACTAGTGATCTTCTCCCATTGAAACGGATGTTTTCATATTTCAAGACAAACTGAAGATGGCCATTGACGTATAACACGAGCTCAGAAGATTTTTGACGGGAGACGATTATATACATGTTTTCAGTTAGAAGTAGAGTGATGGCTAAACCACTGAGTGCTTTTGAGGTTATAGTGACATTCTTTTCTAAGATTGCTTGGATGACCACAATGAAGACAATTATGGTATGAAGGTAGTAGTTCAAAGAGAATTGGAGAAAGCTTCCTTTAGATTTGAGAAGTTGAATCTGACGCAAAGTAGGATTCCATTTGAACACTTTTCCAAATATGGGAGATAAGGAACAAATACGAATAAAAAGAGAAAGATTCTGCGAGAGCATTTTTAAGAAATTTGTGGTGAAGTAGCTATAAAGTGAGGATTGGTCAAAAACTGGAGCAAAAATTAATGTTTCCTCCCTAGTTCGGTATTTTGAAAACGATTTCTGAAGTTCCTATATCTCTTTAATAATTGCAGAATTTAGGTGACAGCAGGATATACCCAAAATTACAACTGAGAATGAGGTAAACAAATAATGCCGGCCTTAAATACATATTATCGGAAAGAACTCAACAAATGCCCACCTTAAAGATGTAAATCTATCCCATCAATAATATTCAGCTATTATTGACAAATTTTTGTTTCACGTAAACAGAGTAGATTTTAGGTAATATCAATTTTCTCAGGAAATGTCACCGAGAATCACAATACAAACAGTTCATACCTAGTTACTACATCTGCAAACTGAGAAATTTGCGTGGCTATCAATGGGTAGGTTCATGAAATGTGCGAAAATCCATAGATATTTTTGGATATTCGCATGAAAATGATATTTTAGCTTGATTTCATTTTCTGTACTCATCAGACATTTTCCGTAATCTTCAATCTTGATATAATTACGTAGACTTTTGGGACTTAGGAAAGTATAGAATACTACGTGATATAACAACGAATAAAATATTATGGAGTCCAGCGATGTCATCATTGCAATCTATCAGTGACTTCGATCCCCGTTCAGATGAGACATGTTCCTATCCGATTCCCGTCTTTCGTGCTGGTTAAATTAACTCATCATTCATTTACTGATCAAAAGCATTCAGGGGTGTTATCGGTTCCAAATAATTTGCCGAGCTGAACCTAATTTTAATTTTATCGCATGATTCACAAAATCTTTTGTGCCATTGTAACCTCACCGTAGTATTTTTATTTTTCACAGTGATTTTTGCAGACGTTCTGTAAATATTGACTAGGCCACCGAGCAAGATGAGAGAAATGAGAATGCAATCAAAGGAAAACTGTGAATATGAATATCACAACTAAATTTTCTGAAGTCCACGGTGTCCAGATAATCATGTAAATACTCAATACAAGACAGGATATCCCTCCGCCTCCAGTCATTAATCCTGTCATGATCGTTTTCTGCTGAATTGAGTTTTGCTATGATTTGGATTTGTTGGTAGACAAATTTTGTAAGGAAAGCTTTGGCGGAACTGCTCAAATCTGTAACAAATATAGAGTATTTTTAAACGGACGTTACTTACGCCTTTAAATGACTTTGCAGGGTCAATGTGCACAATCTTTTCATGCCCCTCTAAACTCTAAACAAATCCCATTGCCCATGAGCCATGCCCATAACACCAGATAAAATAGTTGAGGATAAATATGCCTAACTTTTAAATAACTAGTTGTAAACTCTTCGATGAGATGAAAATGCTGAAGATCATTCTTGGGTTTTTAAGAAATCTTCGAGGAGCCAATACCCGGAAAATGAAAAATGTATTTACCCAATACAACCCGCAAGCAAACCCGAGGGGGGCAACAAATGTAGATCAGTATGAGGCATAAACAAAATATGCAATTTTTCCAGAATTGACCTGCTTCTGCCTCCATTTAAATGCATTTTGAATTGATGGTTATACAATTAATATAATAAAAGATGTCCATTGACATACAAGACATGTCAGATGTATGCGCGATAATATTTCGCAAGTATATATTTTCAGCTGTCAGCTCAGTTAGCTCCATTAAGGCCTGCCGGCCGATGTTCCATGGGAATTAGACTCGAGAAGGGATTGTATGGACACACTATAAATCCAAAAGTTGTGTGAAGATAAATGTTCAGTTTAAGTTCGTGAGGTGAGATAACCTGGGTGAAAAGGAGAGTTTTAAAATTTACAAATCTGAATCTCATTTGAAAACCCTGCTGAAGGTTGCTGACAACGTGACAACCTGCAAATTACGCAAGAAAAGAGATATGTATTTGAGGCAACACACTTTCTGAATCTGAAAGAGGACATTTAAAATGAGTAATATAAATAAATTGTGCATTAATGAAAATTAATACAAATGGATCGTTCTTGAAATGTTTACTTCGGGAATTATGTGGTTTTGACTTGGACTGTGTGTGACATGACAGAGCCTAGAGATGACATGATATAGTATAGTATGAGTATGACTCAGTATGGGAATGCCCAGATAAAAATTGTTGTCAAATAATTAAATTCCAATCGTAGGTTTGTTATTCTAGAAGAAAGGAGTTTACTCCGAGAAACTTTATGAACTACGTAACTTGTGTTAATATCAGAGCCAATGTCACAAGATAATCATACATTGATTAACGATTTCAAGAATACGACTTGTCTTTACCCCTTCCCAGTAATTAAATTGTTATTTTCGACAAACTCCTTTCCACACAACAGTAAATAAACATTCCTATAAACGATATCGAAATTCATAAATAATAAAGAAATTGATTAAAACAGTTATCAACATTATAGGAAATCATGCTTTGTAAATGTTCTACCAGCTACAGAAAATGCTTCATACCAGCAATAATTACTTGCTGGATTTTATCTCTGCGTTGTCCTCATTCCATTTTCGTTAATTGTAACTCACACAAGAGAACTGGTCATGAATTTCTTTCAATTTGGTTGATAATTTGATATTGAGTATTGAGGTAGCAAGCTATAAGGCAGACACTACAACTTCAGCGGCGCATTCACAACAAAAAAAAATACAAAGAATGTTTTAGCCAGGTATTCATCATGACATAAAATTCTTAGCCACACAAATGAAATTACTAATCGGAATTTCTCTGCTTTGATGATAGCTATTCATTTCCAATACCGAAACAGTGTTTTGAGCAGTAGGCATGATCGAGTGATTGATAGTTTACTTTTTGAAAAAAAAAGTTTTCAGATTGCAGTCTTATCATAACACTCGGTTTGCATAAGCATGTATGCATGAAAAAGCTTTCAACCTGATAAAAAATGATAAGCTCAAACACTATCTTCTGAGCAGACGATGACGAGCGAGCAGAGCAAGATGCAAATAGTGCAATGTGTGTAGTGCAGCATGATTGCATCTTGCATGATACGTGATTCACTCGGCACTAGGCATAATATTCTTCTGCATCACTATATCTGAAATCTGAATCTGATACAGCTATCTTTTGTGTGGTTTTACTCATATGCTATGTATTTGGGCTGGGCTCTGGGAGTATGGTAAATTGGTACCTTATGTTAAGGAAGGATATATTTGGACAAAATTCTTTATGTATTTTTTTTGAATTTTAAATAGGTATTAAATATTGAAGGTTTTATCTTTTTCCAATCCCTTGACATTATAGTAGTATTTAGTATTTGAGAATTGTAATTTAAATGCACTAAATTTAATGCGCTATTAAAAGTTAGCATTTAACGTGATTTAAAACTTACTACAAGATAATGATGACTGATGACCATAAAATATTTGTATTTCTGTGTATGTTTAAGTAGGAAGTAGGAATGTAGGAATACGTAGCGAATTTATATGTAGCATATCATACTCAGATACTCATGGTCATGATGTATCATGATAAAATACAAAGAAAACGGATGAAAATAGTAAAGTTAAATACCAGGGATAGGATGAGATGACTCGATGAGATTTTTTGGTTTTTTCGACTCATGTATTTAAACAATCACAGCTTGATGTGATCATGAACTTGATACTTGCTCTTTATTCTTTTCTCCTGGCTTACTTTCCGATTCTTATTGCGTGAGTGTCGTTTTCTCGTTTTCCTCTTAATCACGACTTTTATGGTTGATCTGTTGATTTGAAATAAAAATCTGTCAATTTATACTTTTCAAATCATTTCATCACTTTCAAAGCAATGTCTTTATGATCTATTTAAAATTTGCAAGAATATAATCTTGCAATTAAATCTGATTTTCTAATTGGTTCACTTTTTCTGCAAGTTTCATGACAATCCTTTCTAAATAAAGGATTTTACAAAGGAAATTGTGATCAGAGATATCATTTTGAAAACTCGGATTCATGTCGCTGTCGCTTAATCATGCCTGTCTGGTATTTAGACAATGACATTGATTCAATTCAAAATAGAAATCAAGAACAAGGAAATGATGATGCTAAGACACCTGCTCCAGTTTTTGAGAAAACAAAGTCCCATGATCTTCTGATTAAGAATAATTTAAAAAATGAATTTTTAAAAATGCATTGATGTATGGAAGGGCGTGACGTGCCACTATATCATTTTCATTTTCCTTAACGTGAAATCTTATTGTTGCATTTCACTTTGCTTCATTAAAATGAAATATTTGCATACAATTTTCGACCAAATATAAATTGCCAACCGTTTTCGAATCCATACATTAGTCTTCCTTCATCAGTTCTCCACTCAACCAATTTTATTCGTTCTAAAGTTTTTTTTTACAGAAATTTGGTTTCAAAAAAGTTTACAAAATTTTTGCAGGCTGGTCCATTGTCACCAGTCAACATGCGGTATAGTTGTGTGTTGTTTTTAGGGATACTGTGTGGCTTCATATCTTCAGCCATTGGTTCTTATGATCCCTATGGCTCTACGCATGGTAAGTTTTTAAAAATTTAACGTTTAGAAAATTTCTGATTTCCTTTTCTGCTCTTTCCATTTTCGTTGGTTGCTTGAAGATTTTTTGTTCGCACGGGTAGAGTATCACTATATAGCCCTTATAAGAATTGGTAACTTGACAAGAACGACGTAAAAACAACGATTGCTTTTCTTTCTGTGTTGACCTTGAATTTTTTAAAGATGATGATTATGAACCATCTTATGCCGCTCCACCCATAGTTCAACCTCATCATGGTCATGGACATGGACATTCCGCTGGATCTTACTACCATTACCACGTCCCTCTTGTAGGACAACAGCAGCAACATTACCCTCAGCCTTATCATAATCATCATGACCATTCACAATATTTGTGGCCGTTGCTACTTCTCCTTGCTCTACCTCTCCTGTTTTTACCATTATTACCGTTACTTCTGCTACCCATAGGAATTTCATTGTTGGCACTTCTTGCACCTGGGGGTGAGATTACATTTTTTGACTCAATTATATGATTTCTTGCTTTATGTTGGGGATAATTTAAATCATATTTGTTTTCGCAGCCATGATGATGATGATGATGATGATGATGATGGGTGGGGAAATGATGATGAGAAGAGATACGGTTTCTGGGAGAGCGTTCAATGAAATGAAAACTTTCGGTGAGATTGTTCTGACAGATGCGACTTCCCTGTTTACCAAGTACGCAAGGTGAGAAAAATTAGTTAATTATAGAAGTTTTATAAAATCCATATGATTAAATTGAATAAGCGAATGTCATGAATGAATTTTGAATGTATTATAAATAGGTCCCTGGACCTGGATCAGTGCCCTCAACGCGTTGCCTGTGAATTAGGTGATATCTTCGCCCCTGAGCACAATGGGACAGAAACAGGAACGGCGAAATCTTTCGCAAACTTCATCCTAGATCAATACATACCGAAAGGAAGGGTTAAGAAAATGATAAAGCAATATGAGAAAGCCTTCTGGAACGGATATAGTCAAGGAAAATGCAGTATATTCCAATGCCAACCTACATTTAGGATTTACCAAAATTCCAACTCTTATCCTACCCAAAGTCAACAAGTATCTAAAGTAGCAGGAGACGGCTCTGTGTCATCATCTCGCTTTAATACAAATCAGTCTTTTACACAAGCTCAAAAAGAAAACTTGACAAATTACGTATATCCCAGTTCCAAAAATACTCTCACTGCCAATGATAATACTCTAACTCTAGCACTCCAGACGAGTACGGAGATCCCGTCAAAATTAAAATTCAAGAGATCCCACATAAGCCGACACAAAGTTCAAAAGAATGATTTGTACAGTAATGACAAATATTTTGGTGTGCTTGGCACTCCAACAGTGAAATCTTAAATTGCAAACTCTAGTACTCTAGAATTGCTGCAAGATTACATTGCATGTACATAATGTGCGTATTTAACTTAGCAGATTTATATTTTATTTTGGACTGACCGTCTATACGACGACTTTCTTTCTAATTCCAGTACCCTACTATTCGTGATGGTGGTTACAGATTACAATTATTAAAAATTCATCACATGCACTAACAATACGTACTCTTTGTATTACCGCTCCTCTTTCCGCTGAGGTTCTTTTTTATTGACTTTTAGACGTTTAACTAACTTTGAGCTCGTTCCGCGATGGTTTTCGTGCTGACTGACGGACCTTTTTTTTATGACCGATTCAACTATTTCGACTGACAACGTGACTGTAACTTTTTATTTATAATTTTTAGTTCTATTACCTACTTTCATTTTTACTCGTTTCTGGACGGGAAAAAATATATGGCTTTATATGAACTTTTTGTTTAACATTTTTGGACCAATGGATATAAGACAGGACAACTGTAATTATAAGTTATTTCTGTGACTATGACTATATTTTGGACAGACTATTCTTTCCCGTACGTTTTCTTTTGTATTTTGTATATAGCATGAGCATTATATGGTAGAAAATTACCGGATTACATTTCATTGCCGTCTGTTAATCGTTTTGTAATATGTATTAAAATAAACCGATATTTGAGAAACACCTGATTTATTTTAAAATTCATAAGCTTTCAGCATCACTGCATAGCATTCGGATCATTTATTTATTTATGTGCATGAGATTAGTATCCTAAAGTATTAAGTATTATATGGTGGAGAATCAGGTTCCAAACAGCATTCTTGGGTTTTATGAATACAGTTTTCAATAAATTTCTTTATTCTTCTAAATTATCTCTGCCCAGCATATAATCTGTATGACTTACGTTCTGCAGCTTACGGAACAATGTACGATAACATGATACTGCATTCACAATTCTACCACTGTCGGATCGGATCAAGTCCTTTTGTAATGTATAATCCAATTATTGTGATATCGTTG
>JAHZNA010001562.1:0-16005 GCA_027743935.1 Sinodicranocentrus sp. ZH6
TATCGTGATAAATAAATACGATGGAGCAAACACCCGGGAAAGTTTTTGATTAAGAAAAAACGGGAGAAAATTGAGTTGATTAATAAATGAGATCACTTTCGCGTTGAGTTGGGAAAATCAAGAGAAAACGATTCAAGTAGGTAAACACACTGGAAAGATTTTTTGATTTTTCATTACAATGTACATGTGTGCATTTGCCACAAATACTTCTTCTATCGCGTGCTCTCCTTTATTCCTAACATGGAGGATCCAAAAATGGCAAACTTTAATCAGCATTTCTTCATTACCAGCCATGTTTTATGTATAAAGCTGTGCAGAGAAAACATGTCGTTCATTTTGTTGTTTTCGATAGGAAAAGGTTTGTCAAAAAGAGTTTATTTTTTAGGGGACGGCTAAAAAAGGGGTAAGAAATATTATGCAGTGAGGCGCATTAAAATGATACACGTAAGTGAAATGCACACTATCACATAAGAAGTTTTTTCCTAATGCCGGAATCCCACAAAAATATGCGTTCACAAATCATACGGTTCACTCATCTCTGTCATAACATTTACGGAAGAGACATATAAAACAAAGGAAATGGCTCGGAAATCCTTTCCCCGTTTTACTAACTAGCAAGTACTTGTCTGCTATACTAGGAGAAAATATGATATAGACAAATTCGTGTATACATTGTAAACGAATTCATATGAAAAGTTGTTGGGCATATTTAGCGGTTTCTCTTCCGTAGGTGTATACTTTCCTAACTAATACAACTTTTCCAGCCCATGAATCCACGTCTAGTTGATCATACGGCGGTGGCTGGTTTTATCTTATCTGAGAAAGGGATTATATTGTTTTCCTGATAAAAATCTACTGCATGAAATATGGATCCCATTCTTACCCCTTGTAGTTTTCTTCTATTCCCTTAAAATTATTCCTAGGTTCAATATCTTCATCAGAAGTTGATCAAAGATAGCAAGAAAGTACTGGCGGCAGTGGAGTGTGGTATTTTCAAAAGTAGAATAAGTAGCTAAAAGAAAAGTCCATGACAAAGTATTTTTCTTTTCCTCCCTCAGTTCACTGACCTAATCCTGGAATGGGATAAGTGGCCGATATACCGTATCCGGGGATGAATCCAGAGAAAAAACACAAAGTCGTTAATCATCCTACAAAAGAAGTGGTACACAAACAGATGAATATATTTCACATAAATAAACGCTAAAATGATTACTTAATCCATATCTGAGTAAGATCCAAGAAGAGGGAAAAAAACTTTAATGTGAACCGCATTTCATTTAATTCCACTGAAAACATGAAATATTCATGAGAGCTTAACATTCAAGCTTAAAAATAAATTGTTGAGATTGTTGGCAGCCACTGGACTGGGACTGTTTTGTTTACTCTTTGCTTCCTGCCCCTCCTATATTTATAGAATACTTTTTATCCTTGAATTTACTGATGTCATATATAAATGACAACTTTTGCTATTGTACTGACAATGAGTACATACTTTTGCAGTTTTAGAAGGTGAAACAGCTTTCATTTCATCAGTTTTGAAATATAAACAGTCACTTGACACTTTTCTCGCACAATCCAATCAAAGACTGAAGTTTGGTTTTTACTACAAAAGTGTGGTTTAGCACCGGATGGTGTTCTAAAAGCACACTCTGATTTCCCTCTTTCAGTTCTATTTTAATAAATATACATATGCTGCAGCTTCATTCATTCTGATAACATAATATGCATATCATACATGCAAAATTCTCAAATATGGAAATACGTAATTCCGTTCAACATGTTTTGCTCTTTCCGGACTTTCCCCTTTATAAAAAAGAACAGGCTATGTAGGGGTTTATATGTGGTCAAAAAGTATATAAAATTCCATGTTTTCAGTTCCCCCACACAAATGTTTGGATTTTTGGTCCCTTGCCATCTCATCTCATTGGAAATGCAAAGTAAAATCCATAGACTGCAACGTTTAGTACACCATCGTTTTTTTTCTGCTGGCCAAAGCATATTTATTCAGGAATGTATGTGAATGTTCTAGCCAAGAAAGCGGAAAGTTTTTTTTCTCATGTGGGAAAAAAGGAAAAGGGTAATAAAATAAAATCACGAGAGATATGAATGAACACAAAATATCTTCGTGACTCCCGTTGCGATTTAAACACAAATGGAATTGACTTTTTTCTCTTTCTGGGGATGAGCCATGTCATGCCATGCAGCATGACATGAAGGAGGCTGTTGAAGTCTCACTCGGGAAAGGGATGGAAAGGGTCATATATGAAGAAGAAGAAAATTTTGGAATAAAGAAAAACTCACAAGACGCCAAAGCCAATGAGGGACTTTGAGAGTTGTGGCGGTGAAATAAAATAAAAATCTGGGATTTCTTCAGATGAAAAAGGAGACGAGATTTAAGCCAAAAATTGGAATCAAGATAGAAAAAACGATGAACTCTCTGTCATAGACATACAAGTAGTGTGCGTGCTGTTTTACAAAACTAGGAAGTGTGTGCTGGAGAATATGTGGCGTGTGTGTGTATGTTTATGTCATGTCTTCTTTTCTCCTCCTTTTACATCTCTTATTCTTGGCTCTTGCCTTGTGACATTTTCAGATGATTCCCATGTGGCCATGCGACCCGTGGTTAGTCATGCTATGGGCTAGGACCATAAGTGACGAACACTGTGTGTGGTTTATCTGACTAAATCCTTTTTCCTATTCTCTTTGGTGTGAATTAAATTATCTGAGAACATGTTGTGTGACTTTGTGGTAAAACTTGCTCTCAAAATGTACTCTCACTTTCGCTCATCACGCATGGATCTCTTTTACCATTTCTGACAGCCATGCGTGTCTTGGAGGAAAAAGGAATTTCCACAAGAAGGCTAAATGGGATTCCCAATAGCTTCAAGTTATTTCCTGACCTTCTAAATATAGTCTTCAGCTATAGCCATAGTTGGAAAACATGGTTGAAAACAAGAGCTTGGTCAAGTAATGAAGCATTGTGTGGTCATTATTTTATTTGTTGCATGAGGAATGAAAATGTATTGACATTTTTTCTACCTTAAAAAATATACGAGAGAAAGTGGCCATCCGTCAGAAAAAACCCACACGTGTCACATCACGCGGAAACTTTCTCTTGTCGGGAGCAAAATGAAAAGCAAATGAGCACGATGCTAAAAGAGTTGCAGGAAAAAGAACGGAAGGAAGAAAAAAAGTCATACTTCATTTCATCTGACCGGGAGTGAGCCTTGCTTTATTTTAGTCTTGTTGAAGATGAAGTGCCGAAATCTCATGAAATTTTCACGAGTCATCACCACAGGAATTTCCTGACAGAGTGTACTCCCTCAATTCTATATTGGATGAGTCGCCGCAACAAAACAAACTCTCGCTGTGTGCGTGAGTTTATAAAAACCAGTCTAATCCAATCTACTCCTGTGACTTCCATGGAGGAGTATATGACCACATCAATTTTTCCAAGTGTCATGTCAAAGTCATAATATGATCGTAAAGGATAACACCACCGAGTAGTTCGGAAACTGCGTAAAAGTTGATCTTTGTTTATACAAAAACCGCATTTTCCCTCCAACAAATATAGAATTTTTATTATAGCTGTTTGTCTAACTAATATCTCTATCTGCTTTGGGCAGAGACAGTGACTACATCAGAATTTACAAGGGTTTAAGTTTAACCGAATGCCATACTGCATAACAATTGTTCTTTGCCACGTGCCCAGTCAGGAGAGATCAATTATGAAAGGTTTAGTTTATCAAATATTTATTCTATTTAGCATATTTTTCCTTCAGTTATATCCGCTTTTACTGCCAAATTGCTTATAAACAGATATAACTATGTACTTTGGCTACTCAAAAGTTTTTTAGAATATTTTTATGCTCAAAATATAAAAAAGTTCTCATCTTCATTAAAATTACATGGTCGAGAATGTTCAAAGTGTATGCGGATGCATTCAACATCAAGATTTTATCATTTTGCTTTGATAAATAATATCTTTATAAAACAAGTGCATTCAACTTCTCATTCTTGGAAGTATATATATGTATCTATCTACCACATTTGAAACCAAAACCCTGTGAAAGTCTAGTTTCTTTAATTTCCTCCACATCATTTAGACGATTCTCCATAACAAAGAGAAAAGCAGATGCATTAGTTCATGAAAAGATGTGCATTCAGAGGAAATTTTCATGAGAATCCTTGCACCCAAGTTTTGTCAAGGGTTGCTGGAGGGTTGGGTGGTTGAGAAACACGAAATACAGCAATACTCAGCAACGATAATGCTGGCGGTGGTGTTTGTGTCGAAGATAGCATTAACTTGCATTACTTCACTTTCCCTAAGCTGCCATGATCACGAGGATGATAGATACCGTGGGCTTTCCACTTTTCTCCAAGCTTTCTAACCCCACTGTAGGAAATAATGTCCTTTTGTCCTTGCTCATCACGGATGCATAATTTAGTAAAAGAGATGATGTAAAATGTACTCTCTTCATTCCTTTTATTATCCTCGCTGAAAGGAGCAAAGGCAGGGGTACACCACCACCACCGCATCACATACAAGCCAACGATATTAAGTAATATTGCATTTTAGTGTAAGTAGGAGTGAGGGCAACCCTTATGCAATTGCACGCTTCATTTCCAAAATGATATGAAGAGGACGAGGAGTGGAGGATGGAGTGAAAGTTGAAATGAATTGCTAACAGGCAGAAAGGACACGTGAAGCGGATGGAATAAAGTAAATATGACCGTTCAATCTATTATGCATACGGATAATCCAAACAAAAAAGAGCAATAAAGGGAGAGAGACCTTTTTACTTGATGAAATGTGCATTGAGCCCATCCACCACTACTCCGGTTAATTCATTAAAGTTGCATAGGAGGGGATGAATGACAGGTATAAAGTTTCCTAGAACTGTGCAGGGATTTGCAAAATTTAATACTGCATAAATATTCGGTTCCTCGAATGTGCTCAGTGTCTCTTCAGGAGGATTAAATATTGTATCAAAATTTGCGGTTTATGATGGTATCTTCTTGTCTACCAGCAAAACTAAAAATAGCTGGAAGCTAAAATTACAAAGGGCTCAACGGTCATTACACTAAAAGGGTGACCTCTTCCTTAGTTATGCTTTCTCGACTCTATTTATTACGAAAATTCAAAGGAATTTGACGTCAGAGAAGAGCTCAGCCTGTGAATTGTAAGTCATATTGGGCTAGAAAAAGTGCAATGTAAGCTACGTCAATGACAACTTTTCCAGAGAGGCTTTTCCTCAGAGAAGGAACGTACGTGCGTTCCATCATCCATTTGAGATTGACTCTAGCATTGAAAGAGGAGGAAAAAGGAAGTATTCCAAGAAGACAACTATTTCATCTCTCTTGATCCGTGATCTTTAGTATCTGTAATCTTGAATGATGTGACAAACGCGACAACACAGTTGAATATACTGTACTCATTTTATATCCAGGATTAGTACCCTTTTACATAGGTTCTTCTGTGAAGCTGGGAGAAAGTGGAAAACGCGTTTTCTTTATGTATGCGTGTATGTCTTTCTCAAAATATTTTGTACAAATTCCGAATTCACTTCAGATACCCCATCACATCTTATGCTGGTCTTAAAAGAGAGCAGAGATTGTCTTAACTATGGCATATCAAAGAGGTTCTCTCTTTCTTGGTGATGATCCTGTTGGGGGAGCTGGCAACGACAGACCGAAGAACACAGACCTCGTTTTTTCCAAACACAGGGATACCGTCTTCTTCAGTCATTTGCCTGGAATCGTCATCTCCTCTTGATCTCCTACTTTCGTTAAGATTCCTCCCGAAAATGTATGTATGTGTGCTGAGAGAAATTGTTGAGAAGACTTTTGGAAACACTTTTAGTGGAATTAGATGATTCATGCACATAAACTAGAAGAAATGGTTCTCCTTATTCATGTTCATGGATAGGTATAAAACTTTCTCTGTGAGGATTTTATTCATGTAATGGCGGGATGAAAATGAGTATCATGCACTGGTTGAGTGAAAAGCTAGGAAATTGTGTGTCTCCTTTCTCTCATCTCCTTTTTCCTTCTCTGTCTTCAACTCATGCATGACGATGCATTCGATGGGGAGATTTAGATTTCTTTACGTGTCGCTTGACGTTCTCAGCATGGTCCTCAAAAACACGTTGTCATCACCATTCCAAACATTCATATATGAGAAGAGGAATCTGGTGTCGAAAGTTTTCAAAAATGAGAGCGAGAAAAAAGAAAGCCGATGTAGTATTATTTGCTTTTAGGAGTATTCTTAAACGGGCATTTTATACACCATCATTGTTGATCCAACATTATTACCAGCTTTACACCATCAAACCTTCGGCGGCAAGTTTAGAAGTGACGCTAGCATTCATTGGGATTCTTTTTTGTTGTTCTGGAAGAAACCTGATCGAGAATGGTTTAGCAAGAGGTGTCATGTTCAATGGGTGTCTTGTCTCAAGGAGCTGAGTCAATGTTAAAAGTGCCCTACTTGAGGGAAGGATGCTTGTATAAGGATTTGGGTTTTGATGAGTCCAATTCTCAGGATTTCTTTCTTAGTTTCGATGATAAATTGGCTGGATGAAGATGTACTGTGAATGAGAGAAAGTTGAGAGGTGATTTATCTTGAATATATAAATGCATCGATATTTGGCAATGATATATGATAAGTGATAAGCGTGTATGTGAAGTTATAAATATATTACATTCCACCCCTTGGTGTGATGCGCACAAGTTTTTTCCATGTTTTGAAATTATGATAACTAATGATATGATACAGTGAGAAATGTACATGTGGACGTATGCAGATATATGATTTTCAACTTTTCATTCCAATTAAGTTTCCTTTTTCCCTCGTCATAGATAATGATATCTCATTTTATTTTGAGCAGTGCTTCCCCGCTGTGCGTGTGTGTGCTATACAGTTTCCTCCAGCGGATCCGGGAGCATATGTGCTGAAAAACTGGAGCTTGAGCAACTTTCACTCTTGGTGGAGGAGCACCAGGGGTGAAATGAAGGATTAATCTATTGTAAGGTAGTTGACCCTCAATTTGTCATGTTTATAGTTGTGAATTGAAAGGATGTTCTCAAGCTGGGAGCTCTCATGCGTGTGCCACGTATCTATGCTTATTTCCCTTCATAATTCCCCAAGATCATTATCCATAAGCTAGTCGAGGTAATGCTACACTGGGGGTAGAAGTAGGGAAAGTTTCTAAGAGCAAATATAGACGTATATAAAGCTCTTCGTCATCAACTGCATCCCATTACTTAAGCAGTGCCATTTGTTTGGCTGTAAAAGCAGATTCAATCTTCTCCTATGACAGAACCACACACATCGGTTTTTCTCCTACTATTCCTGATGAGTATTACTCATTTATAAGAGTGTATTTACAAACATAGCTCAGCATTTGGCATCCACACTGTGTGATCATGTGATCAAGCTCTCCCAGTTGGGTGAAAACTGCATGGGAAAGGTATTCAAAGAAGAGAAAATGTTTGTGCTCGTTTCTTATTTTAAATTACACTCATAGGAAGATATATGGTTGAGATGAAAATTGGGATGTTGGAGATGATTTTGGGAAATGCAATTTAAAGAGGAGCTGCTACACGGCATTGACACGAGGCTTCTGGAGTGTTTCATAAAATCCAAAAATTCTAGATGCACTACTTAACAAGGTAAAATCATATAGCTTAAAAGTTCATTACATTGACGAGGCGCCCACTTTGACGCAAGCCTTGATGTGTAATATCAACCACGACTTTTGCAAGCTGTGGGATTCCGCTAAAGATGGATGACAAGGAAGATTGAATACTACTCATATTCATATTATTATTTTGATGAGTAATTAACTGCAATTGTGATTAGGTATATGTTTGTAAGCAAGGATATTTGCCTAGGGAATTGGAAAAGCTCTTTTAAGCTTGATTGCTGATGCTGACAGCTGCTTGCTTGGGAAATATATGCATGCTTGCAGATATACTTTACTTGCAATGAGATGCACACCCTCCGCTTCATTGGAAAGTATGAGGGCTCCAAGTTTCCACCTCGATATGAAGTGATAGGCTTCAAGTGGAGACGACGGAAGACTTAATTCCTTCACTGGAGAGTTTCTGACAGCCAGCGGCAGACAAACACGTGTCTCAAATCCCAGCAGTAATCTCGATAATATTTATGTTCTAGCTATTACTTATATACTCCCCACCCAACTCGTTGCCTCCCTTGCTCTCCTAATATCAAGAATAATATCGTCATTTTATTAAGCAGTAAGATTATGAATAATGCGAAGTATATATACACGTACGTCAAATAATATCAGATTATGAACTGATAAATGGTGTACCAATTGGAGTAATGCCATCATTTGTATGCATGTATTATTGCAGCAACACCATAACCTTGTGTAAATAAAGATAACGGAATATATGGCTTTGTCTAAAAGTGTTCCAAATACTTGGTTTTTCTCATCTCGAGAATTTACTGCTGCACAGCCAATTTGCCATCTTGGATGATGGCATCTTTCGGAGGAAAAATTTATAGCTTGGAATGAATGAAAATCTGGAACATTTATCAAAAGGAATGAATCCTCCGAGAAGGAAAGGAATATCCAAAAGTGAACTAATGCAATAATGTAATTCTCGTATTTTTCAAACTATTTTTTTTCTGCAACCTGACTAACTGCAATAGACATAGAGAGGCAGAGAAGTGGTTACTGAGGAATGTTTTATTTTTCCAGAGAGTGACTATAAAACAAGCTTCTATTGCTAATAGAATCCACGAGATAGGAGATAACCACAAAATGGTTGTCTTTCCCAATCTGTAAAAAAGAGTTTTATTTCTACCATTGTGTACGGCTTGGGACGAAGGAGGAAAAAAATGCGTAATGTGATGTAATGCAATGTACTTACCAATGTGGAGATGTTGAACGCGTGTATATTTATACAAGATATGTAAGTATTCTTTTGGAGGGTTTTACATTGCAACAATGGGAAAAAGGACGCTGAGATAGGTATAGTATTATTTCAAGAGGAAAAGTGGTCGCTCCATGAATGGGAAGTTACATGCTGGAATGCTTCCTAATGGTGGAATATAGGATGTTACGGATGTATCTGTATGCATGGGTACACGAGAAGGAAGAAAAGTAGCGTAGTATTTTTTTCTCTCTGGTAGTGCAGTAATTTAATCTGCATAACAATGACATGCTTTTATGAGCTTGAATTGCTTGAGGAAAGGGCCATTTAGATAAAACAACGACCCATAAAACCAACAGATTATGACAAGAGATAGTGGATGTGGGTATTGTGGAATATGTGGAAGATAGATGATTGTGTTTGGTGCAATACAATGTGCAAGCTTTCGCCAACGGGAGCAAGATTTCAGATTTAACATTTACTTGTTGTAAACTGCATCTTGAAAATGGGGCAATGGTTTTCAGGCTTGTAGAATTTTTATGAAAAGTTCCTAGTTTGCTTTTATTTAAAGGTTAATGAAAAGTTTTCATATGTTGGAGAATGGAATAATGACAGTCAAAATTAGAATTTGATGGTTGTTTTGAGTGGTGTGAATTAAACTTGATAAATGCTAGAAATAGGTAACTTAATTTTACAGATTAAAATGCTACACTTGTACGCCGCTACGTTGCACAAATATAATTATTACAAGGGACCATATGCTCAGATAAGTTTGAACTACAATTCTAGAAGAAAAGGTCAAATCATGAAAAACAATATAATGATTGCCAGATATACTTCGAATCACGTGAAGAATCGTTAACATGAAAAATGCAGTTACATCCATTTTATTTCCATGCTCCTCCCTTCAAAACGCAATAATGCAACAGTCAATCGTGTGTGTATTGTAAATTACAATATTCAAACATGGAAATCCACGCACGAACACGTTAGCTTCCGTCTCCACCAAAATAAGAAAAGGCAACAAACCTTCCGGAAACATGAAACCAGAAATGTCAGCTGTCAATGTTTCAAGTGGCAATTCCAATGCGTAATCTTCTTTTTTTTCCTCACACACAACCTCCTCTCTCTCTTTCTTTGGTGACACTTTTACTTTTCATCTTCACAGCTTCTATTGCAACTTTTCTCCCTAGGAATGGAATTACTCTGGTGCGTGTTCTTATTCCATGTATTATCATCACTTTCCCCACCACCCTGAAAATGGATGAAACTCTTGAAAAGTGAAAAACTCGAAACAGACTTGAGAACATTGGTCTCTGTAACAAGGGAAAGATCAAGGAGAAATCGACATATATCTCAAAAACGGGGAAGGAAAGAAAAAAGATGAAAAAGTTTCCCGTCTTTTTTCTTTCTTACTTCAATTCTCAGGAATTTTTCTCTGAATCTCTGCACCAACGCGTATGGCTCCTTGGGAGCAATGAGTTTTTTCTTCTATTTCTTATCTCTTCCTCTGTTGTTCTTTTTTTATCTGATAGTAGTCAGATTGGAAGTGAGGAATGCATCCACTCTCTTTCTTGTTCTTGGGGATGCATTGCATTACATCATATTATTGTATTGCAGTTTACTTTGTTACATCCATAACGGCACATGTGGAAGGATTTTTTTCTTTCAGCAAGAGAGGAATGAGGATACGCATTTTTCCCAATCCACAAAGGAAAACCCTCTGTCTTGCCCTCCAATGTCAATAAGAAATGAAAGATCCTTAAGGGGAAACCGACAGAGAGAGAGAAAAAAAGAAAAGAAATCCAGAGAGGGAGAACGAATGTAATCCGAAACGAGACAAATAGTGTAAATATCACTGTATAAAACAGCACTTTTCACATTGCATTATGCACATGTATTCCTCTATAAAGATAGATAAAACCATCAAGAAATGGTAGAATACTGTATAATACATAAACAACCGTACATCTCGTCGACTACTGCATTATTGCATTTGATATCTAAAAGTAAAATGTATTCTGTGGAGGAAAGAGGAAAACAGCCTGTAGTAACTTCGCTTAAGAATATACGCATTAGGATATAAAAAAGGGGGATGGAGCATTCCATAACGTTCTCATATTTTTCCCATTTTTTCTTGTCCTGTATTCCTCAACCACCCACCCTTCATCTTTATCTCTGAACAGGGGCAACTTTTTTTAAGGAAAACTTTTTACAAGATGAGAATCAGATAATATTCGCTTCTCACATATACCCCAATGTATCCATATTATATTGTTGTGTATCTCTGAAGAAAAAAAAATCTTCAAGTGCAGCATTTCTTGAGGATTGCACTTTTTCATCGGGCCTTTTTCTCTTTTTATCTTGCAGAAGTTTTGGATGAGGGGGAAGCGCCATGTGAGAAAAGATGAGTTCAAGGAAGTATTATTGAATTGGAGTACATTGCTTGGCTGATACATGGTATTGTCGTTTGTCGGAGAGTGTCACCTAAACGAGTCTGTGGAAAGAGGCATGTCTGCCTAGGGAGATGTGCATCTTTTCTCTTCCCTTGTCTAACTTTCAATTCAATTTATCTCTTGAGCTGTGAGTACAACCGTCGATACAATTGACAAGATCTAATATTACTGGTGTAGTTCAATGTTTCTTTTATTTCCTTTTGTCACTTTCTTTTTAAAAAATGGAAAAATTGCGTGGCATACACAGGGTCGTTATCTCAGCTGTCAGGGAGAAGTGGGAGAATATCTGAGAGTTGCGTTTGTGTCTGCCAGAATGTCGATTTTATGGTTGAGGATTGCATTGTTAAATGTCGGAAAAGGTTGTTGACTGAATAACGAGAGTTATATTGAAACTCGATAAAGTTTTATTCAGATTTTGGAACTTTTGTTATGCCTAGAATTGTATTATATTGTCAGCATCAAAAGCAAAGTTATTTGTATCAATTTTTAAAAAGTTTATCTCGCAATTTACTGATGCTTTTTTTTACTGGCGCACGTGTAGTGACGTAGGATTGGTGGTGAAATAGGTGATGGTAGGGTTATTAAAAAGTTTATAGTTTATTATTTAAAAAATTGCACCTCCTATTATTACTCGAAGATGAGTAAAGGCCTCAAGTTACCAAATTATACCTAAATCACCTTTTACCTTTCCTTGTGGTTGATATTGATGGATGGGGAAAAAATTCAGCAGTTTCAGGTTGTTGTTCCTAAAAATCTCTATTAAAGCAAACCGCGATACAGATCATAATGCAGAACGGTTTCTGATTCTATCCCATAAAAATTGATTGTATGAAGATTGCTCATATTAACGCTTGTCTTTGATCATTACATGGTCGAAATTGACGAGATTGACGTGTACTTTATGTTTTTTAGCTGCTTTACGAGTTCTGTCAAGTTTTTGGCATTGCATCCTTGTTTTAAAACTTGGAATTTTGAATACTCAGCATCAAAGCAGATACCCATTCTTTTCAGTTCATATTGTATTAATGCTGATTCAGTTAATCCTAATGTTTCATTTGCATTCTGCAGCTGATCTCATGTTGTAGACTTTCGTTGTTTGCTAGCATAACAGTTAATTGGATTATTTTTTCTACCTTTGCATATTCCCCTTTTCATTATCCTAATCGCATCATTGCATTGAATATAATTAGTTCTTTGCAATCCTGCAAACTCAACACATCCAGGAATTTGTGCTACAAAAATAAAAATAAAACGTGTACACAATAGCCTGCGGAGGAGTGCACACGTGACCTTTCATAAGAAATCTTGAATGTACTCTTTTAATTAAATGCAAACAACTTTGAAGACTGTAAACAAAAACTACGTCTTGTGTCAGAGTTGCTGTTAAGTGGCGTCACTCCCACAGGCTATGCTTGACGATGTTTCATGTTTCCTTTGAGGTTCTCTGCACACGTGTATCTTCTTCGCGATATTTCAACGTACAAAGCTTTGAAATTCACAAAGAAAGTCATACTATGCATTGCACTCCGACTCGACTTCCCATTTTCTTAAACTTCAAAGAAATTTTGCGTTTCAGTCTCGTCCCATGCAGCAAACTATTTCATAACGAAGTACTTGATATACATATTTTACATTCATATACATATATGCGTACGAGGGACAGTGCGTATCCAGTCAGACTAACAAAGTGACTTTGTGACGTTTTCCCAGAGTGGTGGAAGTTGAGACTTTATCATATGAAAAGTAAGAGAGTTTCATATTTCACAACTTTCACGTGCATCTGTCTCCGACAATATTACTCTGAGAAAGGGGCTCTGTCTATATTCCATTTTCACTCATAACACTCGCTACGAATATTTCTCTCCGACTTTGTGAACGTGAATGCTGGACTTTCCAAAGAAAGATAGAATATATCCTAAGCATCTTGCGCAAATTACGATTTTGAAATATCAATGTCATTCCAAGCTCTACTCCAGCAGTTGGGATAATACTAAGGAAAGAGATTTATTCTTGGTCAAAATTCAAAAAAAAAGTTTGCCTCTCTTCAAACAAGTTTTTCTAAAGTATTTTACATTCTCTCCTGCTGGACACTTTTACTCACTTACCAATCTTCCCTTTGGGACGGAACTATATACTACACTGTAGTATACCCTTCTATACTGTACATCGATGAAAGTGCATCAGCTGGATATGGTAGTTAAAGGAGTCATTTCTCAGTATACGATTTTCTCCAAAGACCAGGCCAAAGCAATTTCTTCAATTTTGTGAAGAATACACGAGCATAGGGTCTCAAAGGATAGTGCAGATGAGGAGGAAAAGCTAGCTGAATATTAGTATAGGTGGTCCATTTACTCACCCTGAGAGTCAACACATACTCCATACCTCTATAGATAAGAACATTTTCCCTCCACGGGCAAATATGAAGCTATAAAGTGAAACTGAAGAGGAACGTGACAAAATTAATGATGAATCGGAGTGAATCAGTAACAGTAGTAGTTTCACTTTTATGAAAGGCTCTTGAAGAAAACTAAATTCAAGGCTTTCCTCAAGTGTTATACTTTCCATACTACTCCTCCTTACTCTAAATTACTCTTAAGAAAGAGGCAAAGAAACTTTCCATTGATATCCACCCAAACTCCGAAAAGAGTCCAACAAGAGGGAAGTAGTAAACTGTTAAGGGAATGATATCTGCGGTCCTCTATTTCTTCTTGTAATGTTATACTGTCTATATGGTGGGCTGTTGTAACCCCTAAAATAAAAGTGTAATGTGCATCGACGAATCATTTAGACAAGTCGGTAGAACTGAGTTAGTTAGTCTTTCGGGAAGAAGCTGAAATGAACTACATTGAGGGAACTTCTTCAAGAATTGGATGACTCTCACTCTGAAGAAAAAATCCAATAGAGGAAGGAACTCGCTGACGATGTGGGAATATATATGTGCGAATGGATGATGATGGTGATGAAGACAAAACCATGAAAGACTCTCATGGGCTCGGTTAATTTCTCTTTGAAGTATCCAATAAGACGTAAAGTGAGATGGAAAATGAATAATTAATTTAAACTCTTTTCGCCTTGTCTGTCACTAACTCCTTTTTCATGGGTAAGGGTTGATGAGAGCGGTAATTCTTGGGGGTATTGATGGAATCCTTTTCATTTTATGAAATGTGTATCGTGTACACACTTTTGTGGGTTTGCTGTGGATCTAGAGATTTTCAACGGTGTCAGAAATGTAATCATGTATAAGGTTGAAACTCGGTAGGGTTACAGAGGTTGGCATGTATTTATTAGTGATGTGGTGACACGATTCAGATTAATCAGCAGGAAGGATATAAAGTTAATGTTGAGCGGAAATGGTTGCGAAAATGTATGTCGTCTGGATCGGATAGACATAGGACATAGTCGTAACATTTAGGAATGTATAAAAACCTCCTTATGTATTTATTGTTGATGAATATATAAAGGCTATACTGACGCCTTTGGAATTCTGATTTGGTCTTAGAATTCACCTAGAATCTATAAAAATTGCCGTTTCCAGAATAGCTCCTTAGGGACGGGCAACAAGCATTTGAAGAAATTGCTCAAGTTAAAAGTGTCAGAGAGGTGGTACTGTAGCGGCGATATGTCCATTATGCATATCACCTCCACAAACCTTAGCATGCACACATGCACTCAAATCAAATACATTTATCTATACAATTGAGAATCTTGAGTTGTTGTCTTTAGACTACGTTGCCTATGACCTGATACGCAAATTGCACTTAAGTCGCATTTTAGAAAAGCAATCTTACACACATATTAAGAGTCAGTGATCTCAAAGAAAAAGATTCCTCTGATAGAAATGAAAAGAAAATGTAAATGCATGAGCGAATACTGTCAATCCGTTGCAAGATTCTCTGAAGTTGTAAAATAAGTTAGCATAATTTAATATCCATACTGTCATATGGATTAAGTCCAGATTTATATTATAAGAGAATAAAGAAAAACAAGAAAATCTTTCACGACAAGAGACAGTACTAGAAATATCTAGAATAGCAGAACATGATCGAGTCTTCATTCGAGCAAAAAGTCAAACGCGCTCGTCATTTGTACTTTAGCCTTTTGAGAATAAACTTTATACTTTAAATTTGTTCTCTGTTGAAGTCTTCCCGAACTTACTTTCTGGAATCCTTCAGAGACCTGCCCAGAAATATCTGTGCGGTAGCGGGGTAGGTTGGGAATCCATAATTCCCTTAGAATACATTTTTATGTAACGTACATTTGTTGAGAGCTGTCTGAAATTCTTGTCCGTTGAATAGATTGCTCATTGTCTTTCTTTTTCTTGTAGTGTTTAATTTAGAGTATTCCTCAAAATCTTGAGGAATTATCATTGTGAAGAAATCTCCACAAAGCATCAAAACTAATTGCTAAAACCTGGTCATCCGGAGGCTGACCTTTCCTGATACACCATCACCTGAGTGTCAACTCCTCATCTGAGCCCAGTTCATCAGGCATCCAACAAGACATCCTTGGCATCAACCTTCACGACATCCTTACTCCCTCACCGCGGACAAGAACAACGTCTTTCCTCCAGAGTAATAAAAGTGAGTAAATGTCAATTTAATGATATGTCAAGTAGTGTCTACAATTTCATGATAGTCTTGTGAAT
>JAHZNA010001563.1:0-28010 GCA_027743935.1 Sinodicranocentrus sp. ZH6
TGTATTAATCCCTAATTGTATTAATCCCTAATTGTATTAATCCCTAATTGTATTAATCCCTAATTGTATTAATCCCTAATTGTATTAATCCCTAATTGTATTAATCCCTAATTGTATTAAAGAAATTTGTAACTATGAATCCTTAATTGGATTAATAAAAATGTTTACCGAACCCTGGTTTCATGTTTAACCCTTCTAGCCTAAATTAGATATTTTGCGTATAAATTAAGTTTTAAAAACTGTCGTCGTCGTGATTTTAGTAAAGTTTAGTAAAAAAAATCCCTTCGTGCGGCAACTGACAAAATGATGGATGATGTAGCTTTGCTTCAAGAGATTGCTATAGAAAGATTTATATTCAAGAAGCAACTTTGATTTAATTCCTTAGTTTAAATTTCGTTTATCACTTATTGAAGGTCAGCTTTTTAAATTCTATGAATGACTTTGAATTTGCTGGGATGTGGGGGTGAATAGGGATGTAAAAGACAAAATCAGATATGCATGTTATGTCGTTTAGGTTTATAGCTTATTCAAATAAATTAGGCCCTCAAAATGACGGTACTGAAAGTTGTTTAAGGATGTGCATCAAACGCATGCGTGTATGTAGTTGAGGAACGATATAGCGTGGTTTCACTGTACTTCTTAGCGAAGAAGTTCGTGTGCAGAGGAAGAAGAACAACGCAATATTCAATTGAATGTAGGATCTCGACTCGACGACTTGAATCCGACCCGATCACGACGGCTAGGCTGCTTTCCTAGCGCAAAGGTACTGCTTTAATCTTGAAGGACGGCGTAGTATTGAGTGGAAGGAAGGAACCTATTACTTTGGCTGGGATTATATGACTGACATACGAGAAGCTGCGGGAAAGACAACTATTGAACTGAAGACCTAGGAAAAGGGTTTCCTTCTAATATCTGGCCTTGGAAAATTTCTTCCATGCACTAGATGGAGATGGACCAAGTTGCATTTCTTTGTTTCATGACTTGGTTTGGTTGATCATCATGATAGTATATAGAGAATCCTTTCCCCCTGTCTCTATGCCAAATGCCAATTAATGAAAAAAAACCGAGTCAGCATTAGCGACTTTGGTAGCAAGTCCAACCGCAACTTTTTTCACCATCTTAATGATTTTTATTAAGTCTTGAATTTTTACACGAAAAGTCTTTTCTACGAATTTATTTTTGCTTATATTTATTTGCATGCAAAATGACTATACAGTTAAAAAGCATTTTCGAATTACAGGCATTATTTCGCCCTGGATGTTATATCCAACAGTTAATTTGGGACTATGTTATATAGACGCATATTATATCATGTTGATCCACAGGAAATTTGTCAGGCATTAGTAATGCTGATTCTATGCTGTACCCACGACGCATATTCGCTAACTTTTGTGAAGACATCCGGACTTTCTCCACATGACTTGCTAAGGCTGAAGGAAGCCACACCGATCTACAAATGAAAACTATCATTACCCCAATTTGACGAATGAAAGCTATGCAAAAGATTTGCATGTAGCATTTATATTTAGGTTGACCTGGTACACTTTATCTTGTCGTTTATACATTAATGGTCCACCTGAAGGTAAGTTGTATTAATAACTGTTCTACGCGCTGGAAACCATTTGAAATCTTTTATATGCCAATCCAGGAACAGAAGATTTACCAATCAACCTCTAAAAGTTTTGATTAATACATATAGTCACGCGGACAAACATTAATTTTTTAACAAAAATGGAAACCGTTAGAGTTCAAATACCAGTACAAAGTGTAGTATACCACATCATGTACCGTCAACTGTCCAAAACCATTTAAACAATAGCTAAAAGCACTTTCTGCGCTGGTAATTCTATTTTTCATTAGCGAATTTTAGGAACAGAACTTAGAAAAAATGTGGATTATATTTGTGCTCTATCAAACGCCGCGCGCGATGAAGAGAAATAAATTTTTAAAAGTCCAAAATCGACCCTTCAATGCATACACTCCTCATAATAGAGGTTATAATATAATCCTCATACACTCTGTCCATTTAGAAGGTTTGAAAAAAAATCGTCTTTTTAGTTAACAAAAAGTTAACGTTAGTGTCAGGGCCCTACCTTCTAACTAAACGAACCCCTAACTAATTTTTTTAAATTTGTAACCAAAAATATCTCCTGATGTATCTCATCGTTCCGAATACACTTTGAAATTTGTTTCTGACGTAATGTTATTACCACGTGACATAGTTGCTCTTGTGCGTCATAGACAACGTGGCATACAAAATATAAATGGTTTCCAGAGCGTTGGCTGGCGTATCGGAGTCGGAGTCATCATATCCATCACTCACCGGAATCTCCTGAAAAAAAAAGTTTTGATTAGAATAACCAGAGAAACTAGAAGAATGACTGAATCCTGCAATTGTTTCGCTTTTAATGTACGATCTACAATCAGGTCCTGACATTCGAAATATTTTTTTACATGTCCAAAAAAAATCTATTATTTAAGTGTCAATATTAAACAAGACATTATTGCAAGGTTCAGCCAAATAAAAATAATATCTAATTAATGAGCTTCTCGACATTCCATAACAAATCGCCGCATCCCTCTTGGAATCTGTGCACATCATGACTTTGGGGATGAAAAACCGTCTGTTGATCTGTTTACAGCTTATTTCGCTCATCAATGGAAGTTTAACTCTGTAGAGCCTTCGTGGGGCTTTCTTTTTTGAATCAATTCGACCCCACCCTACCGCAACGCCTCTTTTTGTGCTGAAATCTTCTGTCAATAATTTTCCCTCTGGCAAGCATATTGGAGATATATCCTCAGTGTACTGAATTGGTTCGGTTAGTTTCACAAGAGCAATATCGGCAACTAATGTGCGAGAGCTCCACTTTTTATGAAGTATGTATTTCTCAGCCTGCAATTAATTTACATTGATTTAAATAGTAACTATATGTTTATTGCTTTAATTAGTTTTATTAATGGCCGGCAAATCAATTTAATCTGCTCTTCTACCTGTATGAGAAGTTCTGTTCCTAAAATGTCATGTCGATCAGTGCCACCCATAAACGCACTTATTGACTCAGCTCGTTTCATGCAATGGGCTGCGGTTAAAATGTAGTGAGGTGATACAATGGACCCTGTGCAACCTGTTTGACTTCCATCGGTCCGCGTTATATCCAACTGTGCAACCCAAGGAAAAAGCCCTGGAGGAACACGGCGACCTCCAACTATCTTTGTTGTAAAATTATTCGATATATTTATGCCGTTTATTATTTTGATGCGTGTTACAATAAATCTGAAAACATCGCGAACACGTGTGAAAATAAGTATCAGACTAGCATACCTTAGAGGTTCTACCTAGGCGTCCACATGTAGCTGAAGGGTTCTTTTGATCGAATTGGCGATACTTTCTGGAGTGGAATGTACATTGTGAGGTTTCCGAAACACTGTCCGTTTTCTTGATTCGAATAGCCAATTTGTTTTTCAATGAGATAGTCTTAATGCTTGTATCACCTCCACAGTACATGTAAGAATTAGATTTGAACTTCATATCTCCCAGTAAGTTCACGGATAATGATTCCATATCAGTTGCACAATTGCCCAAAGCTATAGGTGAGCAGCTTAAGATGAGTCGAGATCGAACATCTGGGGTCATAATCTGAACTATACAGTCTTTTTCGAAACTTATGTTGAACATTCCGGTTGGGCCAGCAAATCTTTTTTTAAAAAAAAGTCGTCGCGAAGATGAGATGGCATGAATCAAAATTACTTTTCACTCATCTTTACATCATAATTTTTAACTGTATAACTTTACTTCATACGACAAGGAGCAGTATTTGTCATTTTGTTAGTGAAAGTATCCTTCACATGAGTTAGTTGCATTTCATTATCCTCCTTATTTAGGTCGCCAAACATGAAGTCTGAGAGGTCATCGTGCGACGGAAGATATTCTGTGTCCACAGGGTCACTTTCTCTATTGCTTTCCGCTTGAGTTAGAGAAAGGTCTTGAATACCACTTGAAATTGCAATTCTCGAGTCAACAAACCGGTTAAGGACAATGTTGGGTGCAATCAAGGGACCACGATTTAATAAAATTTCCACATCCTATAGACATAAAAGTACATAGAATATGGGGCATGAAACCTAAAGTATGATATGCTTGATATAGTCTTGTCATTGCGTTTATCCCTAAATTTGTTGTGTGTTCAACCATTTTTTCCCACGATCACTGTTGACAATGTGCATATTTACTATTTTACTAATAATAATGTCAAATGTTTGCTATTCTTGTTAAAAATAGTTCGCGGATTGAATTTTTAGGATTTTAAGCACAACAATTTCTTTTTGTGTGTGATTGTCAAAAATGTTAAACTTCAATTGTAATTGTAATGATGACAAAACTGGTTCTCACCTCTGGGTCTTGTCGAGGCGACTTAATGCCATTGATGTCTCCCGCATAGTCGATTTCCGATGGTGCTGTTTCCAAAATCTAGCATTATAATAATCGTCAATGAAGTGAAATGTGCAAGTAATCTTGTTTCTTTACCTAGGTAATTGCAAAAATAATCAATGCAACGACAATGATGCACAAGCTTTTTCAAGGCTGTTCATCAACTCAAGCAGTAATTTTGGTTTATGTTTGGTATAGAAATGTTTTTGAGATGCAGTTTCCCTATAAAACTACACTTTGTTTGATCAACTAATCCGTGTTAAAGCTAAAGGAGCGTATAAAAATTATCCTAAAAAAATAAAGTCAGTTTTCCATGGAATGGTTTCATTCCAAAACCGAATTTCTGAGGAATGAGGACAACGGCGTGTTTAAATGGGCATTCAAGCTTGATATATGAAGACTCTAATATCACTTGTCACAAAACTAATTGAATGTAGCAAAATACATTGTATGCAATAATAGCACTTTTGTCTTACATTTTCTACATCATCTTCTGCTCCAAATCCAAACACGAGTTCTTCATTAGCAGTTGCCTTGGCGAAAGAACTCAAAAGGACATGCGTTGCACAAACAAGAATTGCAAAATCAGTGACCCAACGAGTCATTTTAACGTTTGGAAACTACAAGTCGACACGGATAGGAAAGTTGACATCAACTATAGTAAAGCCATAAGCAACGGAAAATATAATGCCTTCATGCAATTGTGTAGGCAACTAGATAGAAGAGGAAAGTATCAGAGCTGTTCATACTCATCTCATAAACCATTCATTACTTCTCATCTATTTGCAAATGTGCTACATTTTTCGACTCAAACTACGTAAGGTAGCGATTCCTTTAATTAGGTCCAGCACTCAGCAGTGAATTCTAATGAATCCATAATCACATCTGGAATCGAATCCTGGAATCTATCATATCGTAAACCTCGAACACAAAGTCAGTCAGTCAGACCCACAAAAGTGGGAAGCGAACTAATAAATCCTGCAGATAGGAAGTGCATGAAATACAGTTATCACACTTTATGTAGAACATTTAGTGACACAGGAGGTCTTTCTACATATAGGTAAGTAATGTTGCATGGGTTTTTTGGACCCTAATCCAATCCATGAATAGACAAATGTCTGTTGTCTATGTATGTGTGTGATCCAAAAAAGGCAATAATTAATTCAATATAACAATAAATATACTATGGAAGTCTACGAAGCGCAACAACAAACTAAGATTTTATTGATTGATTTGGCATATATATTTGCTAGAGTATGATAAGAAGTGGGACTAGAATATATACATGGAATTTTTTACTGAGTACTCGAATTACACACTCATATAACTTGTTTTATGTATTACAGAAATTGAAACACCGTAAAAAATCAAACCACAACAAAACGTATAGTCAAATGCATATTTTCCTTGTACGTGCTATGCTGACTACATAATTTACTGCTTTAACAACAAAAGTACAATGTCGAACAAATTATTAGACAATTATATTAAATACTGACACCTGAAGCAACATCTATAAGTGACTGCCTGCACAATCAATGTTTACTTGAACCTACAGCAATACTTTTATACCGTACTCTTATTCTCATCTAAATATTCTAGATTTCTAGTCATCAGTAGATGATTGAATTAACTACAAACCATTCCGTACTACGACCAGGAAACGGAAAGACCTTTGAGATGACTCACAAGCTCACCTTCATTCAAACTTTTACACAATTTTACTTTTATAGATCAGAAACACAATTCAGAGCAAACTGGAAACTCTGAAGAGAATACAGAACACAGTTGTACAGTCCATTTTCTAGATTCTCACACAGCACACCTTTTAGTTTTATTTTAGAGTAGAACTATCCACTGAATTAGATGCATGAGATAAAACATACTTCAAGCATGAAAAAAAAACCCTCATTTCAGTGTACATTTACTCATGACTCATAAACTACAACACTAACAAAAAAAAAATATATATATATATATGTATAAAACCGTTACATTCTTACAAAATAATAAATTTGAATACATTTGTAGTATTGACGCTCAATATACCACACCATTAAACCTCTGGTGTAATAATAAAACATACGTTATAAACGAATATTATATGGCTATATGAATACTTACCTCATTGTATATAATTTTATTCATGTCAAATGTAGACCAAGAAATTCTTCTCCTGAGTCAATACGAATAACTCGAGGTAAATCATAGAAACTAACAATTCCAAGTTGTTAGAACCCTGGTTGTTTTGTAAACATTCTTATCCGAAATTCCAGGTCCGCCAATAATACTTCCAGAGCTGATTCCAGAGATATTGACAATGAAAGAAGTTTTTATACTTTGTCCACATCTACCAGTTTGTTAATGCTGGGCGTGACCAAGTTACCATACAAGTCTATAATGATATCGTTGACCGTTATAATGTTTAGACAATTACCACAAAGGTTAAATTATGTAAACATAATTTTTTTTTACAATTTCGTATATCACATATCATTAAACACGTTGTATTACTCTAATACCAATTACAATAATTTACATTTAACGAGCAAAAGGGCATGTTGCTTTTTTACTCTTATTTAACAAACAATGTATGTTAGAACCACAAGTGAATAGAGCAAGTTATAAGAACCGACACCGGTATACATTAATAATTTTGCAGTATTATATCAAGATTGATTGTGTCATGCGTATAAGTATCATTCCAGTCATTCAGCCTTGATCACAAACAAATATCAGTTACACAATTAGTAGTTGCCACTATTTCAGAATAATTAATCCAGTTGCTTCATCATAGTTAAGTATTCATTTCGTTCAAGGTTCAACCTCTGTGATAGTGATTGAGCCCTTCCAGAGATCTCGAAATTGCTTTCGGATGGCACCCGCTATAGAGATTGGAATCAATGTGGAAGGTACAATATAGAGCAGAGCAGGTTGTCCAGTTTGGCTGATGTACAAAGCTACGAACGCAATAGCTAATCCAATACCATATCCTGTGAAAGAATCATTCATCATTTGATTAAAACTGGATCAGTAATGGACAGAGAGTGGTCCAATTTATTATTACTAGTCGCCGTACCAATCATTGTAGTAATGAAGTATGGACGTATCTTATCGCCCCGTATGATATCGAA
The DNA here is from genome assembly GCA_027743935.1 of Sinodicranocentrus sp. ZH6. Lineage (NCBI taxonomy): Eukaryota > Metazoa > Arthropoda > Collembola > Entomobryomorpha > Entomobryidae > Sinodicranocentrus > Sinodicranocentrus sp. ZH6. The sequence continues at coordinate 7,564 of JAHZNA010001563.1, forward strand.
AGAGTGTGCAAAGCAAACGAGAAAGCCTGGTACAATTATATCTCCAAATCCAAGTAATGAGTATGAACCTTCACCGAGACAAGCAGATGGGCCATGAGATCTTGGAAATTTTATTAACAGAGGTAATGATTCTCCAGAACTACCGCCAGTGGCTACTTCAACCATCACGCTTTTACCATTCTGCGAATGAATGAGAAACAAGCATATTTTATGGTTGTCCAATATGGATAATAATCAATAATGATTAATAATGTCGTTATCGATCATTATATTACCGATGTAATGTATGGGGTAATGAACACAAAGAAGACGTCATATACGAACAATAGTGACAGGAGAACAGTGCAAATTTGAAGGTTTGGAATCCTCACAGTTTGGATGATATGAATGCTGGACAAAAAAAACAAGAAGAATGTACATGTGTAAGTTTCCAACATGATCAATACATATATTAGTAAATCAACCATCAAGTTTACTTACCAGAAACAAACTCCCAGTAAATCTTGCAGGATCCAGATGTTGGCCTTATGACGAAATACGAACCAGATTACCGGTAAAGTTACGCAAATGGCACCAATAAAAATTCGGTGAAGTCCACATCCACGGATTCTGAGAACAGTTAAAAGGCAATTTTAACCACTGGCTTGCACTTGACCAACGACAAAACGCATGACTAATGTTTAGATGTTTACCGGGGCATACAAGCATCCATCTTGAAGATACCGAAAATCTGATTTAAAATTTCATATGAAGCGCGTCCGGAAGCGAAACAGAAAACAGCCATGAAAAAGTAAACTGAAAAAATTAAGTACCAGTTAGCATATTTTTCTGAACAAATGGATACAAAACACATCATGGGAAAAGCTATTACCCAAATAGTCGTAAAAGAAATAAAGTAGGAGCAATGTAGCGCTGATAAAGAGTACCAAGGTCAACACTAATGTCACCGTAAAATTGACTTGTACATTTTTCTGCTCGCTGGATGTACTACCAGTGCTCTCCAGAATTTGCTGCCGGCTGCTAGTGCTATATTATATGATCAAAACTTTTGAAGCAGCATTCCAATATTTACAGTTAGGATTACTACGGCTTGATTATACCTTTGAAGATCTTGATACGGTCCGGTCAATGAACCTATTGCAACACATAAGCATGCAGTGACCCACAGCAGTAGAATACTCCCATCAAAAAACGAATCTTGATGCCCATACACTTGGATTGTTGCTTCAGTTTTACCGTTAGTTAAATTCTATAAAAAAAACGTAAAAATACGGATACTTCTTGCGCACGTCCAAGCTCTTTTAAGGATAATATTTTTGCTAGTAGGCCCAAATAGTTACCTTTAGTTTTCCCAATGTCTGGTTCCCTACAACGCCAAATATTTCCAAGCCATAACTATCGGTAATATTTCTGGCAAACAAATTAAGGAAAAAGCCAGCCGCATGGCTTTCCTGTTAGGACACAAATTATTTGTTTTAATTAAATCACAAGAGTACCTAGATTGCTATTTTTTAGCACACTTATTATTGTACCTTTGTATAATTGACATATTGGAGAACAGAGCAATTTCTGTTTCCTTCCATTAAGAAGAGGGTATCATTAGCACGTAGACTTGGTGTAGGACCGTCGCAAATATCCGTGTTTGTTGCATCAATGAGTTTGTAGTATTTCTACGACACCAATAATAATATTATTCGGTTTATCTAATATTTGCAAACTAGAGGTTGTATAAACAAATGCGTACTTGAGGTTCAGTTGGCAGCGGAAAAACGTTGACATTATACGTAAAACAGAATTCCTGCACAGTATTATTATCAGCAGCGTCTACTGTAAGGTTGTCTACTTGAGCCCCCGACGTGACTCTGATCAGTCCATATCCAAATCTTTGCTCAGACTACAAAAATGTAATTAAAGTTTATTATTATTATTATTATTATTATTATACATGCGACATTTTATACAACAAAACACGCATATTTTAAGTTTTTCAAGGCATAATACTGACCTGCGAATCCGCTAACCCAAATGTCAAGACCAAAAGAGCTAATGTAAGTTTGAAACTCATTCTCATGACCGGCTAATTGGCTCTGCCGTCAAGGCGTTAAGGTCTTTTGACTGTTGGACCCTGTAAAAATTACAAATAACAAAACACGTTGAACTTGAGAATCTTGTGTGTTTTTACTTGCATGCAGATAACTCGTCCTCCTGTCTCGTGTAACTCGGTTTTACACACTTTACTATATATACTCAAGTTCAATGGTATTTTTCCCAAATACCAACAACCTCTTGCTGCGACACCTGTGTAATTTTGCTCTGTAATGTCAAAATCTTGGCTAATGTTCAAAAGAGTCAAATGCCAATCTCGAACTATTGACTCACTTCTTGTAATATTTCCCCAAACTCACAACTGTACTGATAACTGACTGAAAAGTGTCAAGTGTCAGTCAACACCTCATATAGTCGTACGTACAGGTTTACTAAACTAATTCTGTTGCATGTCCAACAAGAGTCAAGAGTACTATCAGTCCTATCATTGACTATGTACTAAATCCTTTCCTTCTAAAGTACTAATAACATTCAATATCAGTAAATTACCTGTTTTAGTTATCCCGTCGTCACCATCCACTACTGGCTACACACCGTTGACAGTACAGTCTATCCTGGCAATTCAGTTTCAGTCGAATAAATTATATTCTAAAAAAGTAAATTTCTCCTCTTCGTTTCACAATATTATTGTTGATTGTGAACCACAGTAGTCAACTGTCACACTAAATCCCCTCCAAAGTCAGATATCCACTGACTGAAAAACCAACATCATCATCATCTGCAGCACAATATCAAATCATAGATTTTGCATTTATAACTTACAACTTGGCAGGATTCCTTTGCAAGAGGATTTTGTTCAAAGAGGATTTGATAAAATTGGATTTATGTCCACAAGGAGCATTGACCGTGTCATTAGTTCACTTACAAAATTAAACCTACATAATAGCAAGGTGCATTATGTCGTACAAGTGAATATTGATCCCAGCTTACAATTAGAGCGTAGTTGGTAGTAGTAGATAGCAGTAGCAGGATTTATTTATGTACTAATAAAGAAAACAACAATTTCCCTTGCAAAAAACTGAAGCTCTTTTATAGATTTCTCTCTTAATTTGAAATTAGTGCTGATGTGTTATCAATGATTGATAAGAAATTGTATAAAAGACCATTTAATGTATTATAATTATTTTTCTTATTGTATAAAAGTACCGTCGTGAATCACCTGCTTGCTACCTGCCCTAAATCCAACTGCGAAGTGGATACAAAAGTATAAGCCCAGCTGAGGAGAAGTAGTAGCAGCAGCAGCAGCAGCATACTTAAAAGTCGTCGTCCTTCAGCGTCTCGTCGTAGTCTCGTTTTAAGTATCTTCGTTTTTCACCACACGACGACGACGACGAGGAGCAAGGGAATATAATGGAGTTAAAGTGGTGGTGGTGGAGGAACCATAAGGAATGGAGGAGACGTTTCACTATAGACCTTTCAACAGCAGAAGGGAAATAGATACATCTTCAGCTCTTTTCCCGTATGAAATATCATTTTCAAGTTGGCGTCATCAGAATACTCATTAGTTGGTAGGTGCATGATGGATAGATAAGAAGCCCCGAGAACGGAAAGAGCAGAAAGTAATTTCCTTTGTTACCTCTCACTCGAAACAACAATTATATAAAAAAGAAAGGATTTTAGCATGAAAACTGGGAGGATGAAATGGAGAGCAACCTTGTTACATTTGACATTTTCCCTTCAGCTTCAGAATACACACGACGACGTTGAAAAGGAGGAGGCATCTTGGCGAATTATGTGATCATGCTTGTGCGTCAGTCAGGAGACACATGATATGTTGTGTAATTAAATTTGCGAGTTGGTATGAGGGTCTCTTTCTTGTAGACATGGAGAAGGAAACTTAAGTATTGTCTGCTGAGAGGGTAAGAAATAATAGACAGAGTCGATGGACTCCAGAGAGAGTAGTGGAGTTGGTAAAGTATCGAGTTTTTTTTGTCCTCCAAAAATAAAGCTTGAATATTACTGAGAATTTGGGTCTTTGAAGTGTCTGATATTTTCCAAACTTTGCATGAGTTTTATATAAGTCGTTTGAAGTTAAGGGTTAAATTAGGAATACGTAACTCCAACATCCATACTTACTTATAATATGAGCCTAGGTTTGAGATCCGGGTAGTCTGTTTTGTACCTTTTTGTCATATAAGCAGTCCACCGATTTTGATAAAAATGGCATCAAATGCAAGCTGAGGAGGTCTTGCGGGCCTGGTCAGGGTACCTTATCTTCGTACACAATTATTTTTTTCTTTCGTGGTTCCTCACATATGTCAATTCGGTTACACATTTGCAAAGTGTATAAATCAGATCATGTGCTAAACTGAAGACACCCATGAGGTAATGTAGATGATGTTGCACGAGGGAACAGTTTTTGGGGAAGTTTAAACCAGGCCGAAATATTAGTTCCAGTGCACTTTATGCCGTAGATTACGAATCTGAAATCCGTTTTCTGTAAAACGCAGGTTTTGCCGAGTTATGAAAAGATTTATTCTCAAAACACGAATTGAAAGAACACGGGCAATGGCCATGAACTTTTTATTTTATACCAAAATAAAGCATAAAAATAACACGTTTTGTATTTTTAAGTTATATTCATATAAAAATTAGGTCACTTTTACTGTTTTTCGCCGCCTTGTGTGTCATTACTATTACCATACATTAAAGCTGATGGCAAAACAAATAAAATCGTATAACTAAAAGTTGGTAAGGAATTTTAGCAAAGTTTTATTGTCAACAAATTAGATAACAAATGTCTTATTTTTTATGCTCTAATTTTTTATAAAATAAAGAGCTTGCACTTTTTCCCCGTGTTAATTCAATGGAAGGTTTTACCATAAATTCCCTCATAACTCGGCCAAACTTGCGTTTTACAGAAAACGGATTTCAGATTCGTAATCTACGCCAAAAAGCACACTAGAACCAATATATCGTTTGGCCTGGTTTAAACTTCACCAAAACCTGTTCCCTCGTAAGTCACATAGGACTGGACTGGACTCAATAAATAAAATATGGAATGCATATTTATTTGACGAATTAGTAAATCCCTTTTTTCATCCATTTAATTTTAAATGGGGATCTACTAGTAACAACATAAGATCCGTTCTCATACGGGTACTAGAGTTGTAAAATTGATATTCGAGCTCTTGTGACGATTTTTATATGATGATGGTTGTTCCTTTCATTCGTATTCCCTTTGCGACTGGAATAGTGCACACCTGAAAACTTTTCATCCATGACGCATTCTTTTTCTTTCTCCGACCAAGTAGGGAAATTATCGATTTTTGCGGAGGTTTCAGTACACAATCTTTTGCTCCATCCTGTGCATCCTAAAAGCATCGTGTGGAAGATTGCATGGACAAACGCGCCATTGGACTTGGAAGATTTTTTAACAGCTCCTTTGTTCCTGGACGAACCATCACCGAGTATGGAGAAAGATGAAATTTTAATGAAACCAATAATATGTTAAATAGTATCATGCTAAATGTATTAGGAGGTGTTATTTTTACAAAATGTCTCATTCCTGGAAGGAAGACATATGTCAACTGAAAATACCCAAGGTAATCCAGCACTGACGATTTCCTCGTTCCTGTCTCAAGAGTATTTTGTGGTGAGCAGGGAAAATGAAACTCGTGCTCATGCTTCTTGAACGATGATGATAATGATGTTAGAAGTTTGAATGGAATTGGATTATGATGATGACTTTTAAATGAACGTAAAGTTTTGTATGAAGTTATAAGCTCTACTGATGATGATGATGATGATGATGATGATGATGATGATGAGAGTGAGCAAAATTAATGCTGTTTTTTCCTTTACATGCATATATCCAAGTATAAGATGTGTGAAGTTTGATAGGTGTATAGGAAGTGCGTTTAAATTTAATTAATTCATGTTCTTGTAACAAAAAAAATAGCTTTTACTTCCGCTAGGATACTGCTACTGTACTGTTCCAAATTGCTATGAGCTTTGTTTATGAATGGCATTTAAATTAACTTGAATCGTTATGCGAGGGGCCAGAGGGGTTATTTTTTGCAGTTGAAATGCTAAATGGAATCGACAATTTTTTTTTATTCGTCTCTGCTAAAATGATTAATCAGAGGAATACATGAAATAAGATTTTTGTTTTAATTCACAAAAAAGGAGTACATTCACATTCCCCTGTTCTTCCAGTTGTTTGTTTGGCTTCTTCACGCAGTACATGTCATCTTGATCGTGTTAAAAAAAGTGAAGTTGTTAGATTCGTTCAAATTGAGGAAAATATCTTCTGCCGCAGCCCTTTCTTTTGATGCGATGTCTGTGTCTTTCTTTTTTTTCGAGGAAATGTAGCAAACTGCAAGAAGGCATTTTACATTGCATTTGATGATAACCCGCGAAGACTCCTTGAACTAATTCAATTCAGCTATAGGGAGTAATCTGGAAGTGGAAGCGATGTACAATATGCATTCATTTTTTCTTTCAATGATGATGATTCCTGCTTTCTATATTCTATCCATGCTGGACAAACAAAATATATTATAAGCGACGACGACGACGACGAGGAGTTCGTGCGGCTCTATATCTGATTCGATCATTTGATGTATAAAAATACATGTACCACATAATAATAATATGAAATAGTTGGCGTTTGCCATGTTTTTATGAAACATTAAATAATCTATGTATGATCCAGTTACAGTGACCGATGATGGCATTTCCCCCACTTGATCATCATGGTACCTCATTCATTCATTTCACAAAATTGGGATGAAAATCGTCTTGATCTGTATGAAATGGTTTTCTTGAGCAAGCAGACGTTAGATTGGGCCTCCTGGCTTGAAATAGTCAGTTGATATCCTGACGAAGTCTTGAAATCACTCCTACCAACTGGAAGTTGAAAAAAAGAGAGTGAGAGTGAGAAAAAATATGAGTCGAGGAATTAAAGGATCTGAGTCTTTAGTGGAGTAGAGTTGTGTTCTGGGCATTGGAGTGTCGACTGGAGTGGAAAATTAGTCTGCTCCTCATCCTTCGTTGTTGCTGCAATTCCGGCGGAAAGCTTATTCCCATAACTAAACAAAATAATATCCAACAACACCACATCTTCCTCAGCAGCATTGACTGAAACAAGAGTTTTATTTTAAAAATGTAATCTTCGACACATGCATATTATGCTTTTCCCTGAGTCCATTTCACTTTGGAAGCACCGTGTGCATGTTCCGTTTTACAGACACTATGTGTGATGTTGCACTCAGTTCCCTTTTGGTTTCCTCATTCATTACGAGTATTTCTGGTGCAAGGGACAAAAAATAGAGGTAGAGAATTTTCGACTCAAGGGTGAACATATTTTTAAGCTAGTGTGCAATTGGGACTCGAGACGCTCAGATAAATTCCCCCTCTGACTTGTTCGGAACGTATAAAAAAATAAGCAGTTCACAGTGTTTCAGTGCCATTCCATGCAAGCACGTGCATTTCTATCAACAGAATGTCGACGAATTCATCGTCATATTATACCTGAATAATGGTACAGCAAGGAGTGTAGCGATCTTGAATTTCAAGCGAGCAGCCATCATCCCACTGTATCGCATTGTGTGGACCATGATGGGCCATTCGAAAGACTTGCAGGTGTGTTCTGTTGTTGTTACATTAATTGTGTTCACATTATGCAACCCGATCTCAGTTCGTGGGCAAGAAGGTGGTGGTGGTAATCGTCGAAATGGGAACGGGAACGGAAATGAGTATGAGTACAATGGTTACGAGGACTATGAGTATGGCGCTGAGGAGTACGAAGAGGGTAAAACAATTCTCCGTCTTTTTTTCTCTCTCACATACACTTTTTTTAACACTTTTTCTCTGTCATCTCCACATCCCCACCTTTCCCCCACAAAATATCGCCAACAATTAGTAATTTGTAGCTGAAAAATAATCCCTTTGAATCATTTCACCCCTTGAGAATGTATTATTATTATTATTATTATTATTATTATTATTATTATTATTATTATTATTTCTTTAGTAGTATAAGGAAGTATGTTGAATATTATGTGGTTGGGTCAAAGTCTTTGGGTTCTTTGACCTGCGTTGCTGCACCCAGTTTCTTGATGTTGATCAACTGCTGTCATGATAATTGAATAAAAAGCAGCAACTGACTCCAGGCCAAGAGGTTACGGTAAAAAGTATGACAACCATCTTTGCATACAGAATTAGTGGGCTAGCTGGAGTACTCTCACATGTCCCAATGTATTCCAGACAATTTATCAGCAAATTTTATCCAGACTGCAGACTTGCTTTGCTTCCCTATGCATGTTTTGTGAATGAAGATTCGTTTGGATTGTAGGATATTTTTTTTTTGTGCAGGAAGCATTTATTTTCAAGCAAAATGTGAGTATTTTTTTATCTTCATTATTATTATACAAGTACTAAAAAGCACTAGTTCGTCGTCACCTCATTCAAACGCGTCTTCTTCATGCACATGTGGGATGATGGTTGCTCAACAAACGTTCCTTTTTCCATAACTTGATGCATTCATTTTATCATCTTATTAGGAACTAGATGTAGGCCAATTTCCCATTGTACAACAACTCAATAGCCCTATACATCAATAATACACCTTGTTCATAATTAATTCTCCAGTTTTTACAAATAAATACCATGTATATATACTGACTAATGATTTGCTCAAAATGCTATACAGGACGAGGATCAACAACTACACCGTCCACACCTGCTTCACGAACAACCGTAGCAACCACTCGTTCAACTACAACGACTACTCCCGCACCAAGAAGGAACGAAGGTGCTTTTCATAATTCATAATCATTTTAAACAGGATGGATCGTATCATTATTATTATTATTATTATTTCATCGTAGAACCAAGTGCGATCACTTTACGCACTTGTCAGTTTGAAGGAAGGACGTATCAAGATGGAGAAGACTGGAAACCAGATAACTGTGCAGTGTGTCGTTGTATCAGGGGCAAAGTTGAATGTTCCAGAGAAGGCTGTCGAGGTAGATTGATGGATGAGTATGACACTTATTTGCACTTATCCTTTATTTATGCTAGCTACATTTTCGCATTTACATGTGTAGAAATTAACTGTGACGATGTGGAATGCCCTGAGATAAGCTGCGCAACCCAACAATACATTCCGCTCGGACAATGCTGTCCTATCTGTACGGAAGAAGACTTAAACGGCGAGGCGACACCAACAGGAACTGCACCACCTGGCCCAAGAGTAATTTATAACAAGCTATACATAAAAGCTATTCATAATATTCATATATTATACTCACATCAACAACATGTTTTTACTTTTAGGGAGACTCTGGCCCGCCTGGAACTAGGGGACTCAAGGGTGATCCTGGAATTCCAGGAAATTCAGGTTTTCCAGGAGAACCTGGAAACCCAGGTCCACCTGGTCAATCACCCGATGTAAGTTATTATAAATCAACTCGTAATTCACTTGTCCTGTTCATCCTGAAGTTTCGAGGTTTTCTTATTAGATCTCACCGTTCTTAACTCAACTCGGAGCTTCTCAAGGATCAGGTGACAAAGCACCTCCTCCAGATCCATTCCAATTCTTACAGGCTCAAACAGGCCCAGTAGGTCCCAGAGGTCAAGCAGGTACACAAAATGCTCAGCCACAACTACAATCAAACAAAAATATACATACACATTAATATTTCTTTTAAATTCTTCAAAATTTTATTTTAAAGGACTCCCCGGACCTCCAGGACCACAAGGCTTCCAGGGTGTAAGAGGAGAGCCTGGTGATCCAGGATCTTCAGGTCCCACAGGAACGGCTGGACCTCGAGGTTTAGTTGGACAGCCTGGAAAAGATGTACAAAAATATTCTCTATAAATTTAGCTTCTGCGTAATAAAAAAAATATGGTTTGGCTAATACAAAAATACCATATAAACATTGTTAATCAGGGAGAATCAGGCGACGACGGTCAGGCAGGTCCGGCAGGCCCTTCGGGCCCTCCAGGACCACGTGGTTTACCAGGAATGCCAGGTTTACCCGGTGTCAAGGGTCACAGAGGATTTCCAGGTCTTGACGGCGCTAAAGGAGAGCAAGGAGCTGGCGGAGAAAAGGGTTTAACAGGCTTATCTGGACCACCTGGCCCACAAGGTCCAATGGTAAGGAGAGTTAAAACATAAAACACCGTTACATACTCGAGTAGGAACGTTCTAAAATTCCGTTTGATATGTAAAAGGGACCAGCTGGGCCTAGAGGTGAACGAGGGCGTGAGGGACCCCCAGGACCACCCGGTTTAAGAGGCATTGACGGAATTGCTGGACCACCCGGCTTACCTGTAAGATTGCTTCTTCCTCTGGAACGAGAGAATATGTCAGGGAGTATACTAACTATTGTGTCACCTATTGTAATCTGTTTTAGGGAGCAATAGGAAAATCAGGCCCACCAGGTTTTCCAGGTAGTCCTGGAGGCAAGGGAGACCAAGGTGCATTGGGTCCAAAGGGTTCACAAGGTTTACAAGGACCTAGAGGTAATAAATGCATCAACCAATCCTGGTACTTAATCAAAGTGACGATTATCACACTAATAAATTCTTTATTTTTCTTCAGGTGAGGCTGGAAGGCCAGGTGCATCAGGTGAGCCAGGTCCAGCTGGACCCCCTGGTAAAGACGGACAATCTGGAGAAAAGGGGTCACCTGGACAAGGAGGACCTCCTGGAGCACAAGGTTTCCCTGGAGCCAGAGGACCACCAGGTTTATCGGGAAGCCCTGGACCCGTGGGAGCCAAAGGAAATCCTGTAATACATTACTTTTCATTTTTCTTAGTGATAAAAGCATTGATTATTTCAACTAACCGTTTTGTTGTACGTTTTTTTATGTAGGGAAATCCTGGAGAAGCAGGTTTGAAAGGAGAATCCGGACCCAAAGGAGAAGGAGGAGCAATAGGAGCCCGTGGTTTACCAGGGGCGGCTGGTGCCCCTGGTAAAAGAGGAAAACCTGGTCCAAGAGGTCCTAACGGGCCTGCAGGACCCCCTGGAGAACGTGGTCCAGCTGGAGGAAGAGGTTTACCTGGTCAAGACGGTGCTCCTGGACCGAAAGGACAGGCTGGAGACAGAGGAATCACTGGGCCAAACGGACCAAAGGGAGCCTTTGGTGAACCTGGAAGGCCAGGGCCGCCAGGTTTGCAGGTAACCTCTCATTTGGACTAATTTGCCAGACCAAAATCTAAATGCGATACATGTGACTAATGAAATGAATTTCAAATGATAAGGGATTGAGAGGACCCGTAGGAAGGCCTGGTTTACCTGGAAAAGCTGGATCTCCAGGAGAGCGAGGTTTACCTGGGCAAGACGGCAAGCCTGGAGATCAAGGATTGTCTGGCCCTCCAGGACTACCCGGCCCGATGGGACCAGCTGGAGACAAAGGAATATCAGTAAGTCAGATACGCAGACAGATCAGAGAAAATAATTCAATTTTACACATGAGCAAAATTAATTAATCAGGGAGAACCTGGAAAAGATGGAGAGCCCGGAACAATGGGCGCAACAGGTCCAAGAGGTGATCCTGGAAAGGACGGTGGCATGGGAATGCAGGGATTACCTGGTTTACCTGGACCTGATGGAGGTAGAGGTCCACCCGGCCCTCCAGGCCCAAGAGGATTCCAAGTTAGTTTAAAGTTATATTAACCTTCGCGAAATTTCCTGTCATCAACTAATTCAATGATCATGGTGTTTAGGGTTTACCTGGCTCTACTGGAAATGCTGGAACTCCTGGTAAAGACGGTGAAACTGGTTTACAAGGTGCTCAAGGACCCCCAGGTAGTACGGGCAATAGAGGTGAAAGAGGATTCCCCGGAGAACGAGGTCCTTCGGGTCCACCAGGAGCTCCAGGAAATAGAGGAGAACCTGGAATGATGGGCGCTGACGGACCAACGGTAAATTAATTATTAGATATTTATCAGTCTATTGATTTTGTTTATTTGCTGGTAGTATATTTATGTAGCCGTTTACTTTGGAGAGGGAGAAACGTGACCGCTTGTTATATAATAAAAATGCATGTTCAATTGTATTCTTTGGAATCTTCAAAAATACCAAAATGTATGCATGATTTTATGTTTCGTAGGGACCACCTGGTCATAAAGGAGACAAGGGACATGCCGGACCACCTGGCTTATTGGTAAGAGTTCAGCAGCTTTTGTCTAATTTATATAGGTTATGATTAAAGAAGTCTCTACTTGATGGTTTTTGTTAAAACTAAATAGGGTTTACCTGGTGGAAGAGGTCAACCTGGTCTCCCTGGAGAAAAAGGAGAAAGAGGATCGCCTGGGCTTTTAGGTCCTGCTGGACCTCCTGGTAGGCAAGGTGAACAAGGGCCTTTGGGTCCGATCGGACCCGTAGGACCTCCTGGAGAGCCAGCAGATCGTGGAGATCCTGGTCCGCCCGGTCCTGCAGGTATGGTTATTGATAATCTAAAGACGTCCGAGCGTGCTATAGATGGCTAAAATAATAAATGACACTTTTATCAAATAAATTCAAGGTGAGGCTGGTGGTTCTGGAGCTCCTGGAGAACGGGGTATTGCTGGACCTCCTGGATTACAAGGTTTCCCTGGACCACAGGGAGCTGGAGGTGCCACTGGTTCTAAAGGAGAAAGAGGTTTGCCAGGCTCGAAGGGAGAACAAGGATCTCCAGGAAATCTTGGGAAACCTGGAGAGCAGGGTCTGCCTGGACTTCAAGGTTTGAATGGTGGCAAGGGAGCTCGTGGTGAACCTGGACAACGAGGTGAACATGGACCGCAAGGTCTGCAAGGTCGCCCTGGAAATGCTGGACCTCCTGGAATGATGGGTACACAAGGACCGCTAGGTCCGATGGGAAGTCCTGGAATCAAGGGTCAATCTGGAGATAATGGAAGAACTGGAGCTGCAGGGCCCATAGGTCCTCCAGGAGCTCCTGGACCGGAAGGACCGAAGGGAGAAGGAGGTTCTGAAGGTCCTGCTGGAGCTGTCGGAAAGCCAGGTAATTAGGGCGTCAATTCTGCTTTTTCTAAAAATGCTTTAAAACGATCCTGACTTCGAACGCAATGCTTAATTATAGGTTCGACTGGACCTGCTGGAGATCGAGGATTACCTGGATTACCAGGCCCTACTGGTCCACCTGGATCAAGAGGTCCAAGAGGAGCTCAGGCAAGCGCTTCGCTAGTCATTTTTCGTAATTAACTATGCGTGTCACCATGATGATGATGTTTTTATTTACAGGGAGAGAATGGTCCACAAGGTAAACCTGGTGTAGAAGGTAATAGAGGAGAAACTGGTATGATGGGAGCTCCAGGACCGCCAGGAAATACTGGAGAATCTGGACCTGAAGGAGCACCTGGTAAAGTGGGAACCCCTGGTTTGGGCGGGCGACCTGGTGACAAGGGACCTCCAGGTCCTGCTGGAATGATGGGCCTGCCTGGTGCTCAAGGATTGGCAGTAAGTCTTGCAGTAGTAACTTTTAAAAATAGTCTCCAATTCAGTTCATCAGGGCTGAATAGTTTCAAGCTGACGCTGTTGTTATTTAACAGGTAAATTTGTGCAAATTAAATGTGATTTAGACAGGCCGGCATGATGATTTTCCTTGTTATGTGACACATATAGGGTAATTCTGGTGAAAGAGGACAAATCGGACCTGCAGGGCCACCTGGAAAGCCTGGTGATGCTGGACCAAAGGGTGAGTTTATCTTGGTGCCGTGGCAGGTGGTAAAAAGTGTTTTTCTAAGTAAATAAATGTGTGAATAATTGGTTTACAGGTCCTGCTGGACGTGATGGAACCATGGGACCTCCAGGACCTATTGGTCCCTCAGGTCCACGGGGTATGGGCGGAGAAGCTGGTAGGATTGGTCAACCAGGGCCTTCAGGACCTCCAGGCCCGCCTGGTCCACCTGGAGAGTCACTTGGGTACGATGCAGCAGCTCTTGCTGCCCTTTTGGGTCAAGGGCAAGCGAAGGGACCAGATCCGTTGGCTGGAGATCAGCCGTACACGATCCTGGGCAAGGAAATAAATGACGAAGAGCGTAGGAAGCTTGTATTAACGGCATATGAACAGTTGAAGGCGACTTTCGAGAAGTTCAAGAAGCCAGCTGGGGATAAAAAGTCCCCTGCAAAGACGTGTAACGACTTGGCAATTGCTCATCCTGAACTTCAATCAGGCGAATACTGGATCGATCCAAACGCTGGCGATGAGCGGGATGCAATTCTTGTCTATTGTCGGATGGAGGACAAAGCCACATGTATTTATCCCAAGCCCAACAAGTCCATGGAACTAAGTCCTGAAGTGAACTTGGCTGGTGACTACTGGTTCTCAGAGCTGGACAACGGTTTCCCGGTGACTGCCATACCTGATGTGATTGTATTGTATTAGATGATATATTATTATAATTGGGTTTTTTTTTATATTCTGCTATTAGTTTACATATAAAACGGACAACAATCAAATGACATTCCTCCAGCTACTTTCATCCAATGCAGAGCAAAACATAACATATCACTGCTTCAACTCAGCCGCTCATTATGACTCTCAGAAACGAAGCTACCGTAGTGCCTTGAAATTGATGGCTTGGAACGACCTGGAGCTGACAGCTAGAGGAACAAAGAGAACACGTTATAATGTTGTAGAGGACGAGTGTCGCGTAAGCGCAATTATTTATTTCACGCATACGTGATTTTCATTATGATGTGATAATGATTTGAGATTTTATTTTGACTGTTATATGATAGTGGAAGAAGTCCGAATGGGCAAAGACCGTTATCTCGTATAATACAGACAAAGCTGCGCGTTTGCCAATCGTCGACATTGCCATCAAGGATGTTGGAGAAGCGGATCAAAAGTTCCGAATAGATATAGGCCAAGTGTGCTTTACCTAGCGAGTACGTATTGAGTTAAGCCCAGTCTGACGATACTATTTAAGTATACGAGTTTTTTTCTCATATTTGTATTTTACAATTTCAAATACTTTTAGTTACTCCTTATTAGTAATGGTAGGAGTAGATAAACGACAATAATTCTAGTACTAGTACATACTAGCATACATACATATAATACTAGCATTTTTTTTTTATAACCAAACATGATTTTAAACTGTGCGTGTCTCAGTTTGGCTAATGATTATGATAATATAGATAGACTAATAATTTATTTGCGGATTCTTGTCACTACTACTCCTCCTCCTGTTGTTCAATTTCTTCAAATGGACTTTACTCTGTGCGATCTAGAGGAACTGAACTGTAATTTTAAGTAATAATTATCATGTACTTATACATTTGTACTGGTTAGGTTAATCAAACTCCTTTTAGCATTCTTCATCTTGCTTTGAAGGTAATATTTATAGACTGTGTACAAACATTCAAGGAAACAACCACTGCCAATCAACTTCTTTCTGGGGAAGACAAGACAAGAGCTTAATCAGAAGCTTCTTCTTATATTTAGATTTTTGTCACTGCCACTTCATTTTATTATCTATAAGATATAGCCTGTAAAAAAGCTTCTCGTACCGATATCATTTAAGAATCTAGGTAGGTTAAAAATAAATGTGTATTTCTTGTTTTTACATCATAACTTTACGTCTTAAAAGTTTGATATGCATAATATCTTGGCATGCCTTTTATTATCATGATGATGATGATGATGATGATGTCAAATAAAAAGTTCATAATAGGTAAAAATAAGATGTTATTTTATGAAGACGAAACACAACGGTGGCTATTCTTTATTGTTATATTTGTAATCTCAACAACATCAATCAACCATCATTTCAATTAATAACGTTGTCCGCTGAACATCATCATGATACACAAATACATATTATTACAATTGCATATTATTCAAGTAATATTAATAATAGGGTTTTGACAATGAACGATTTTATATTCTCTACAAACTACATTCCGCTGATTCTAAAATTGTAAGCACATTTCCCAATACTGAACGATGATGAGAGCATATATGCACAATATATATAATATTACATTCACGTTGAATACTAACAAAATTTTGGTGTTCAACAATGCAATTTCAAATCGTCATTATTACATGTTTATTACAATGTCATAATTACGTGTATGCATATGGCAATGAACTAACAAATTAATCCAGCTAAATTGTATGCATGAATGAAGATGAAAAGGACATAAAATATTTGGCAAGATGAGTAGTATGTGCAAAAAAAGGAAAATAAAAAAACCCTCCTGCGTTTCCTATTTACAGTTATATCATCGTGTTTAGTGCTTCTAAAAACCTTCTAAAAAACTGCATGATTACAGCTTCTTTAAGTACTTTGTTACAAGTTACGCATATTCCTAGCATTAATCATCAAGTAATTAAGACTGTGCATTGTTAACTAACTCTAGTACATCTACACATATATATTTACTATGTTAGCCACTACTTTGTAATAATAGCAATCATACATAACTGTACATTACAATTACATTCTTCTGACTCTTTCCTTTCCCCTCTCCAAATTCTCAAACAAAAAGGTGTCTAACCGAGTCCAGAAGAGTGTGCCAGTGGCCGTGCTAAAAAGTTTTAGTGTGACCAAGATGTCACCAATTTTACAATTACTTAAAGCAGGGAATCGACTTGTGACATGGAATTTTATTATATTATTGAAGAGTTCAAAAAAGAATCCAATAATAATGCGTTAGTATAATATCAAGTAGTAAAAGTCACAACGTAATTCAATTTTTTTTAAAGCACCGGTTTATTTGTCATTAAATTCACCGGATTGTGAAATAAATACAAAACTCCCTCTTTTCAACCCTTTAAACCACACACTAATTAATGGATAATACATATGTATGAAAATCTAAAACTGTCTACGGAATTTTTCGTTACCGAGTTTGTAAAATACTGTTGCAGCCTGTAGATATTATGAAATACTGCTGCTTTGTACGGACGTAAAACTGTGTAAATACGGAGGATGATGATGGTTATAGTAGTAATGATGCAAATAATGGATATTATAATAACGTTGGTAAAAGTAGGAATCGTTATCGAAGACTGGGTAGCATTAGCAGTGAAATCTGGAGAAATCCGACGAGTTTCGTAGCCGTCTTGTCATTTGCAAGTGTGAATGTCGGTGCGTGTTATGCACGGCTTGCACTTGACGTAGCAGCACCAGATAAATTTACATTGGCAACGTTCCACCTTCTTCACAACCTGAAAAATATGCATCAAATCAGTTTATTATTTAACTAGTTCAAGGAAGCAGAAAAAAATATAAAAGGGATCAAAGGCGGAGAGGTTTCAATGACTTTGTAAAATTCTTCCTGGCAGATTTTTTTCCCCATCAGGACTAGGATACATAGCGCATTTATTTCACTTGTCAATCAAATCCAAGTTTTAGGATAGGTGTGAGTGGAAACGTGTGAGCACTCCACCGCAAAATAACTTGCCAACTCGTATTATTCTCTCTCCAAGTTGTCTGTCATGGTGTCGTCATTCACACTTTCCACTCTTTTCTCACTCGATTTGTTAAATTAGTAGTACAGCCAGAACAAGGCAAGTTCCATGGCTTTCTTTAGCGAATTCCTCACAACACAAACCGAAATCAGCTCGAAATCATTGAACTACAATTCCTGCTTATTTTATTTTACCTTTGTATTGAATCCTCTTCCACAGCAGAGTATACTACAGCGATCTGGGCCATCCGATGTTTTATTGCAAGGTCTGCCGGTGGTTCCCAAGATCCCCTTTTCAGTGTCGGTTTCGCAGTAGTCAGGGGATTTCCGAATATGTACAAGTTCCCCTTTTCCAACTGGGAACTTCCTTCCACTTTTTCTTCGTAGACGTTTTTGCTGTTTGACAGGAACCAGAAAAAGGATTCAAAGACGGATGAGTTGACTTTGTTGCGGCTTGGTGCAATTAAAAATGCTCGATACATATGTATATTATACGACACTGACCTGCACTGACTTTTGATACTTCTTCTTTAAATAGTCTCCAACTTGAGAGAATGTTGGCACGTTTTTCCAACAAGTTTTCAGACTCACAAGAACCTGACACTCCATGACATCGACACTGCATTCTCATGAGATGTGAAACAGCCTTTTGGACACACAAAATATGCATAAAAATATGCACACTCTAAATTTGATAATTACTGCTCTAATTTCATTAATGTGAAACCTTACCTGACGGCCAGCTTCATTGTTGTGTAGGTTCATTAAACTCCTCACGTTCTTCGACTCCCATGATTTGGATCGCTCCGGAGCATCTACAAACTTTCGGGTGAACTGAACGCCAAATTTCAGGTTGTCACTAGTAGGAATAGTAAAAATGAAGCGCATATAATATCTTTCCATAGTATGGAGAGCATTAGCCAGTGTTCAGAAATACCTGCAACCACCCCATTTCCAACCCTCCGGTGTAGTTCGTCCCTGCTTGCTGAGATCACAGGAGCATTCAGTTCAATGCTCCAGAGCTACAAGCTTGTGTTATCGCGTGAACAACACCGGCGCTTGTGACTGCATAGATGAAAGCCGTTTCTTTGCTTCCTGAAATTATTAAATAGTCCATGATGTAGCATTTCATACATTATTGGTTTGGTGATTATTCGGGTGTCAACACTGTCAACTACATAGATATATGGACACTTTAAAAGATCCTGTTATTTCCTGCAAACAGGAAAAACGAATTTACCTGTCCTGATTGCGTTGCCAAGAAAAGGAATTTATTTAGAGCCTTTTTTTGCACAAAATATTTGTGGGCGATTACAAACATGTTACAAAAAATTATTAAATAGTGCATGATGTAGCATTTCATACATTATTTGTTTGGTGATTATTCGGGTGTCAACACTGTCAACCACATTAGATATATGGACACTTTAAAAGATCCTGTTATTTCCTGCAAACAGGAAAAACGAATTTACCTGTCCTGATTACGTTGCCAAGAAAATGAATTTATTTAGAGCCTTTTTTTGCACAAAATAGTTGTGGGCGATAACAAACATGTTACAAAAGTTACAACAAATGTCACACTATAGTAATCATGGAACAATGAAGAGGTATATTCTCATTGATGCGAATAATTCTACATAATTATCTGTTGACGGATACATGGAGTCGTTGCTGTCGTCCTCATTGATAATAGGTGAGAGATTTATGAGCCGCTTCAAATTGGCAATGCAGCGACAATAAAGGGGCAAATAAAAAATAAAAACCTAGCTATAGTTATAAAGCAAGTATGGCAATTACAACAAACCAACGTTAGAAATGACAACCATGTAATCATTGTTATCTTTATCATCTCAACCTTTTATTTCTTTTAAAAGACACAACAAAAATATGTAATGAACATGACAAAATATAAAAGAAATTTATATGGGATTTACTAAAACATTTTTTGTGTTCAATTGCCATACTGAGAAGATGAAACCAAAATCCATGGTACAAATCAATGATGACATTTATGGCTGTGCAATTTCTTCTATAGCAATGTCTGTGATTACGTTCCGTGACCTTCTATGGATATATTGCTCATAAACCAAAAGCTCTGCATGTAATCATTGTTATCCTTATCATCTCAACCTTTTATTTCTTTTAAAAGACACAACAAAAATATGTAATGAACATGGCAAAATGTAAAAGAAATTTATGATATGGGATTTACTAAAACATTTTTTGTGTTCAATTGCCATACTGAGAAGATGAAACCAAAAGCCATGGTACAAATCAATGATGACATTTATGGCTGTGCAATTTCTTCTATAGCAATGTCTGTGATTACGTTCCGTGACCTTCTATGGATATATTGCTCATAAGAAATTTAATAAGATTGAGAAGAGGGATGAGCATGTAGTATTGGGTTATTATATCTCGTGGGACGACGAAACGGATTCAACATGGTATGCCAAATGGTACACAATTCCAAGCGAAAAATAGTCATTTGTTTTCTCCCCTTGCTCCATTGTTCTAATATTTTCTATTGGTGTTGTTCTTCTAGAAAAAAATATGCATATAAGCACGCAAGGAGAATTCCATAATTCCAATCCCTCCAGCGCTCCCATCTTGACTGCCAGTTTCCTTTCATTATTTAGTCCGTCATTAAAATCATAAGACCCTTAATTACAGAAGCCGACATAGAATTTATTTCAACTGCCCAAGGGCACACCTGATCATTGGCAAGAATGTTCATATAGTTAGCACGAGGTGATGGAAAAAGGAAACACTGGCTGAGGACAATGAGGAGTTGGACACTAATTCCCAATTCTTTCCCTACTCATTCCTGGGACGAATACTTCAGATAACTCTGAATGTGTGGAATCCCTTAATTAAATCACAGTCATAGAAAAGCGTGCTTCCTACTCGTATATCGTCCTCTAGTTAAGAAGAAAAATCATCTCTTTTAACCATTTCAATCCATT
>JAHZNA010001564.1:0-21221 GCA_027743935.1 Sinodicranocentrus sp. ZH6
AAATGAACCGTAAAAGGAGCGGCTTATGCGTGCCCATAATTGTTTTCAATACTAATGACCATAATTATACGCACTACAAAAAAACCTCGTCAGTCTGCGTCAGTATAGTTTGTTCTGATTAAAATTAGCCCTCATTGTTTAACAGCCTAGCTAATAACTCATCACATACTAGCAATCTCCTATTTAGCTTGATACATATATCCAAAAACTGCTTTAATTATTACCTTCTTTCCAAACCTACGCAACCCATGTCAGTCCTGAGAAATTGATATGATAGATGCGTGTCGAACAAAGTAAAGGATAATCCTTTCATATGTACAAAAATGTTTGCTCCTAACAGCCCTTTGCTTTGCTCATTCATTTCCTCAAGAGAAAAAAGTGTGTGAGCGTGTCTCACTTTCTCTTACGAAGAACAGGACATAAAGGTGAACCAAGCCTTTTCAAGAAATGCAGTGTTCATGTTACGGTAGTCCTTTTGAGAATTTACCTTATCTATAATGTATTCATGTCTTTAACTTGGTATCGGTATATAGTACAAGTAGCAAGGGATATTTCATAGTTGTGTATTATGGGATCTTTTTTCAAAACTTCTTCTTAGGTGACGCGACCGGTAGCAGCATTTCCGTAATATAATAAAAATGTAACGATAGCATATGCACTTGTGTATCTACAAAGGAGATATAAATTGTGCATATAGATAGTTGATTGCATTCCTGCTGCTCTGTGTGACTTCTTGATAGTGGGATGTTGTGCCCCATTTAATAAAACTAAATTACTCTGGTGAGATCACAACACACTCTAGGATAACGCTAACCAATAAAATCCATTTATTTCCCACTTCAAGACCCACTAGCTGATAAATAAGTAACGCCAGTAACATCAAAACAAAATGTTTGAGAGCGTTACTACAGCTAGTAGTGATGAGAAAAGATGTTTGATTTCTTTAAAGGGCTTCACATTTGTTAGGGGATGATGTTAATTTCTGAGATGAGCATGTGTGTAACAGTGTAACCCTGCTTGCTGAGAAAGAACCAGTTTTTCCTTGATACTGACTGACACAGACGCAGAAGCATCGTAAAGAAAAAAGAGCATTTCAATAGTCAATCGTGTGTATAGTCTGGGAAATGATGAGAAATATAACAAGAATGGCTCAGGTATGTTTGTCAATACAGCAGGGGTAACCGTAAAGGACCTCTAACTTGAAGTAGATTTTTGTAGAAAATCCTTTCATACCAAAAGAAAACGTGACAATGTGTTTTGTGCACAGGAACGTATATGTGACCACAGTGCAATACCAATAATAATTAAAGTGAAGCCTAGGCTCAAGGGGGAAAATTGTAATAATAATATGCTCATGAAATTGAATGATTATACCGTGTATAAGAGAGCAAATACTTGAATACTAGTTTTACATATATTGTGTTTATCATATCACCTAACCACTTTAGGAAATGCTGGCATCGTCTGTCAACTTTTTCTTGGAGGCTGATAACTTTTGCTTTTTAGTGGTAACGCTAGCTGTAAACTTTCGATTTTCTAGGTGAGCTCCTTTTGCAAGTTTGATAGTGGAAAGACGATTAGTGACGTGATATGGTAATGAGAGTGAATGTGATGAGCTCATTGCACTTCAACTTGATATTATGTATGCAGCAAGTAAAAGCTAGTTTTTGTGCCAAAAGCAAAAATGATAATTGATAAATGTACAAATTTTGGCAAAAAATGGAAGCATTTTTACTTACGGGAAAGCTTCAAAGAATTTGCTGACTATTTGAGCATATTCGTTGTAATATGTTTTCTTGGAGTTTCCTCCTGTCACGGGGACGCTCATGCCACAGAGTAATTTCGCCAAACATTGATCTCGATTTATGGACGTGATTTGGGGCTCAACGCGAGGCATGCTTTCCAAAAGATCGTCTTCATCCTCTTCCGATTCCTCATCTTCAAATGAGACTGGAGGACCACTACCAATTTGTGGAGTGGGGGAACCTAGTCTCTTTTGAAGGAATGGGGGGAACGCTGTAGCCACATGGTTTCCTGGTATTTTTAGATAATTACATTTTAATGAAACCGAGTAATATATTAGCTTTATCAAAAATTTCCACAAAATTCCTCGATAACTAAAACTTACCTCCTAATGTACTGAAAACCCCTAAAGCTACGACAGTAATGTATGACTCGGTAACTGCACTACACTCGATAATTCCACAAAAACTGCAGGTCAAAATAACTGCCACACTTGTGATAAATTTCGAACCTGGCTTCATTTTCTTTCCCGTACTCCTTGCCATGCAAGGTAGCTAAGTAAGCGTAAAAATATTGACCTTGCACTGAACTCTGGGAGTGCTATCCCAAGTCTCAATTTGAATCACCAGTACACTTTCAACATCCGGTGATTTCACACTTGAACACCATTCTAGCAAAAATCTCCGATACCTCAATACTTTCAGTCAGACAAGTATAAGGAAATATACTCTATGACATTGAAATTTAAGCATGACACAATACAAGCACTCTGAGCAACGTCCTTTGGTGAACTAATGCAGAAAAAGTGAGGAATCAAATAAACACAAACGGATGACGATATGACACGATGATGCAGAGAATACATTTAGTAGCCTTTCATATTCCCTTTCATTTCTTATAGGTACATTAAATATTGATAAAGATGGGTGATGCATTATGCGAAAAAGTTTGTCATGAAATAAGGAAGAACCGGTATATGCATTTGCGAATGCAGACCCTCAGACATCCACATCAAACTCAATTCATACGTTTTTAAAAATGTGTAACACAGACATGATGCGCATACAATGCATGTGAAACTTAAGCTATGCGCATGGCTACGGCTACATTGAGAAAATTATTGTGAACTCAAATCATATGAAGCGTATTAAGGGGAAAACAGCAAAGAGTTTAAAGGGCTATTGAATCACATTACAATTTGAGATTCATCGAGGATGAAACTGATTCGTTTGCAAAGTTTGTAAGACTCTGTGCAAAAGTACCATAAACATAACCGTTTTCCTGTTGTTGGTCATTCGTCCCACCAACTTATGCAGTAAGGTGAGTGTCGCAAGGTAACTTTTTACTTTTCAAGGGAAGTGTGTCAGTCAATCTGAAAACATTACAAATATTCAAATTCTCATCCAACCAGGAATTATTTTAGCTTTGGCTGCTACGCCACAACATGCAAATCACTCAACACTTCGATACCTACCTGTGTATGACTTGTGTCGTGTCATGTGTGTGTTCTTATTTATGAATCAAGCAAAGAACTGTCATAAATTACAACTTGCATGTTTTGCCGTATGTTAGGAGATAAAGGAAAATTCATTAAGGAGTGTGCCTGCCACTGTTTTAATTCCGTTTTAATATGTAAATTAATAAGTAGAAAATGGCAAAAGGAAATATGTTGACCACATGTGAGAATGGCATTTCTGATCGGGTCAATGTTTAAAGGTATTTCCTGAATGAAGGGTTGAAGTTGAAGGGTATTTGTTATGTATGACATATTCTTTATATTTTGCATAGCACAAGTTCAATTTTCCAATTAACCAATCTATTGAGACTACTCAGATCACATTGATTATGATTACAAATACTTGAGCAGTTCTATGCTCAATTTGCTTTCTGCTCAGCTATGCATTCTTATTCGCATATTTGCAGTTTTTCGTTAAATGAAACTTGACTTGCATTGAATAGAAATACAATTGGAAAATATATTTGACTGACAGAGATAAATTGTTGATTTCTCTACTGGTTTTAGTGTACCAATGAAATATATACAAGAAAAATGTGTTGAGACCTTTTAAAAAATACCAAACTTTCCACAACACAAATAATAAGAAGCCCGCTATCATATAATATTGTCCATATTGTCACATCAAGATTAAGTTATTCTATTGATAGAATTTTCACTATCTATACATGTAGTTTGATTGAGAAATTAAGTTTATGTGACAAGTAATTAAAAAACACGTTTGCTCTTATCTCTATTACTCCTCTTCTGCTTTCTAGGTCTCTTTGATCGCATTCGATTTCGATATCTAATTTTACTTTCTCGCATTACCATGTACAAGAAGACTAATGTATAAAGTTACAGTTCATTTTGAAAACTTGTTTGATCAGTCTTTGATGCTAAGAAAAGACTCAAATTGCTAAAGATTACATACAAAAAATTTCCTTATGCATTATTCATCTGAAAGTAGACAGATCTGCTGATATGAATATTATGAATAGTGGACGGCTAGCTCCATTTCTGTTTATGCCTTTATTTATATACAAAAATAGATCTAGATCTAGGATTTAGGGCATTCTGACATCAAACGGGACTTATCCTCATAGCACTCCTACTCTAGTGCCTTATATCATCAAATAAGGGATCCGAAGCGACTTGTTTTCCCAATCCAACATAGCCCTTATTATGCCTATGAACCATATTATCCTAAATTGTCCGTCATGTAGAAACAGGCAATGCAATTAAATGGTGCTTGAATTCCAGTCGGTTTGTATGCATTGTCATTTTATGTTCACGCATTGGTGGTTGCACAAATTTAAATAATTTAACTAGATAATGCATTATTTTTACAGTGGTAATTTTAGTCTATAAATAAGTAGAGATAAGAATCTTATAAAATGCTGCATAAAAGTGTACGCTTTATTTTACTCCTAGTCTGGTTAGTGCTTATTAGTTCACAGACACTTGAGCAAGCACAAGTCTTGGAAGGTAAGAAAAATATTTTACAATATCCCCAGAAGAGTTTAATTAATCTCTTTTAAGTGATGACCTTTTTTTAAAAATCCAATAGATCTCGTTACAGACATTTTGGATGAGGAAACTGTGGAACTTTTAAAAAGCGAAGAGTTCAAAGAAGCACCTGAGTATCACAAGCCAGTAAAAGAAACTAAACAAGGCTCAATTTTTCAATCAAGCGATTGCCCACTACCTCCAAATTTCCCTTATGGGATTCCATCCATCTTAGGAAATTTTCAAAACTGGTCTGAGGACTTGCAAGTTAGCAATTTATGGACTACTTTCCCACGCTCATCGAAGGATGTGGTAACTCTCGCTAACTGGGCGTACATTTACGGATACAAAATTCGGGCAAAGGGTTACAGCAAATCATGGGCTCCATTAACTGTCACGAAGAATGCAGGATGTGCCAATACTATACTCGTAGACACGACAAGATTTCTCAATCAAATGAAAATAATCAGTTCCAAATCGGATACAAACTTAAGAGCAGTTCATGCTCAGGCAGGAACTTCAATGGAAAAGCTGATGCAATTTATGACCGAAAATCATGCCGCGCTTTATGCAATCCCTGCTATTGGTGAAACCACAATAGGTAAGTAAAAACAATAATTCCTTGTTAATTAAATCTACAAAAATGTGATTGTTTCATTAAATGTGGGCATTTTGAAAATCACAGGTGGAGTTTTAGCTGTCGGTGGGCATGGAACAGGAGTTCCTAGACGAGGGACACGAATGGCTGTTGGCCACTCTTCCGGATCCCTAAGCAATTTAGTTTTAAGTTTCAAAGCTGTCGTTTGGGATTATGACTTGCAATCTTACGGACTAAAAAAGTTCACCAGAAGTGATGAGGACTCTAAAGCGTTTTTAACACATATTGGCCGTGCATTCATTACAGATGTTCGGTTACTAGTTGGTCCGGAATATAATGTTCGTTGTGAATGTCATTTTGACTACAATGCAGAGCAGTTGCTTGGAAAACCTACTCGTATAGATACAGACAAAGAAAGTGTGGCTGGTTTAGTTGAAAGATATAATTCAGTTGATTTGATGATATATCCATACACGGAAAGTATATTTGCGACGGTTTGCAGTAATTCCACGAGAAATCAAGGTGGTTCAAGATATGTAGAGAAGCCATTTCCATTTCAATTTGACTTTGATCCAGCTCCAAAAGCAGTATCCCTTATGGCTTCGAAGTTTCTTGCAGGAATGACCTATTTGAGTCCAGTAATTTCAAAAGTAGAATTTCAATTGGATAAGATGAAAGTGAAATTCAATAAAAATGAGAATATTTGGGGTCCAAGCAATAATTTACTGCTCAAATACAAAAACGCTTTTAAACGGACAGTTTCCAGTGGGTATGCCATTTTGACAACGAGAGTAAAGGTCCAAAAAATTGCCAATGACTTTTACTCATTCTACAACGGACTCATTGCGAAGTTTGCAGTGGGGTGGAAATTCCCTCAGAATGAACCCCTTACAATGAGTATTACTGGACTCGATAGCCCAACTGATATCTCTGGAGTTGGAGAATTTGAGCCGCCAGCTTTATCATTTTTGTCTCCAGTAAAGGGCAAAGATTACGACACGGCGATTATTATTAGCGTAAATGCCCTTCCGGGAACAAGACATTTTGAAACATTTATGAGGGAGATGGAATCATACCTGTTTTTAAAGTATGATGGCGCCGATGCCATTGTAAGACCGGAGTGGTCAAAAGCATGGGCCTATACCGATATGGCTGCATGGGAAAATCAAATTATGCTTAAGAAAGTGATCCCCTCTTCATTTGGAGAGAATTGGAACTGGGCTTTGCAACGTTTTGACTATTATGATCCTTACATGATTTTTAGTAATGATTTTCTTGACAGTTTTTTGAAATCCAACGGTACTCTCAAACCGAAAATCAATTCAAATAAGAATAAAGTGGAATAAATAAAGAACCTATAATATTTTCAACTTGTATATAATATTTGTATTTATAACTACTTAGCTAAGATCCTTTTAAAGCTCCATTTAATACACACTACTTTATAGCAATTCCGTCTATAATATTACAAATTATTTCTCAATCTCTATCACACGATTTTTTATGTAACACACTAAAAAGCTATTACTATGTAAATTGGTTTCAGCAAAGTAAGAATAAAATCCAGTATGTTATTTATTGTATTAGATATTTGCTGGTGCTATTTGCAATATTTGAGAAATGTATTGACATACCAGAATCCTGTTACGTGAATAGTTTATTCCTATAGTTAATATAGTAATGCACGAAATGATTATAGATACACAAAAGAACTTGTTTTCAAATCACTGGTTCCTTGTTCACAACGGGTTTTATTGTCCCCACACCACATAGTATATATTCGGACGAATAAGTCAATGCTCCTCTCCTAGCAAGTCTTACCTTATCTATATAATTTTTACCTTAACTTCTACGACGAAAATCGTACAACATGTAAGGAATAGATTGCAGCGAAATCACAGGATTATTACATCCACCAGATATCTGCAGATGTCGAGATTGAATATATAAGCCGATAGTATGATGATATCATGAAGGATGATATTGTGTGCCTAGCGCAAACTGGGCTACTAGAATAGCGCCTTTTGTAATTCCTCTAAATTTTCAATCAGTCAGATAAAAGATAAGTTAACGGCAGATTGTTTGCTTACTTAGCGGTACTCATGTATTTGACTGCTTAAATATTTTATAATGTTTGTTGAGCATCTTTGTATACTTTTGTACTATACTTCATACTTGGAAGTCAAACTCATCTTCCAGATAGTGTACACCGCACTGTAGATTGGGAACGCTTGTGTTTCA
Source organism: Sinodicranocentrus sp. ZH6 (assembly GCA_027743935.1). Lineage (NCBI taxonomy): Eukaryota > Metazoa > Arthropoda > Collembola > Entomobryomorpha > Entomobryidae > Sinodicranocentrus > Sinodicranocentrus sp. ZH6. Next base: position 7,587 of record JAHZNA010001564.1, read on the forward strand.
TATACACTAGAAAAATCTCTTGAAACTTGCAACACCAACTTTAACTGTTTTCATTAATGCACTGACCAAATGCTGATCAATCATTTCAGTTGTTTTGTGGACTTTGGGATGGAAGCAATAAACATTCGTTAGGTGTCATAAAATAAAGTGTCTGGCTTTCGTCGGTAACCTACCATCTGGATCTTTAGGAAAAAATCCAGCCTGGACCTATTCGCAAGAATAATCACATTAACCAAGCACGGTTGGTTGTCTATTAAAAGAGTTTAGTGGGGGTAATTGAGTATTATCAGTGAAAAGTTCCATCATTTAGGGTCACACAGAGCAAGTTGTGGTAATACACATAGAAAATGTCAATTTGTTGAATTTGGAAATTTGATGGGAAATGCTAAAACATTGTAATGCGGCCAAGTTTGGCTGATGCGTGGTGAAACCACAGGAATGGTGATACCATCATACCAGATAATTGGATGTCATTGTCAGTTTTTCAAGTGAGAAGAATGTTCTAAGACGTGCAATATCACTGAACTGGAAGATTTCGGAGTTATGAGGCTCTTGAGAGACCTTACTTATCGACAAGAAGCACATTTATATTCTATTATGTGTCATAAAGTGCAAAAACCACTTGGGCGTAATTCCAGTGGGTAAAAGGATGGTGTAAAAGTTGTAAGATGTGCAGACGTTAATGTGAAGTCAAAAAGGGTGGTACATTCCAATCGACTCTGTTGTTTGCTGATAAAATCATGTCATAACATTGTGAATATATTCAGGTGTCAGGTGTAGGTTTATGGCAGTGAGGTTACATAAAAAATACTTTTTGTTAATTTATTTATTTTATGGTCATTCAAAATGTAAGAAAATGTAAATAATTATTTTCTTCTGATCAAAAAACGTGCACATAGGGCAACAACCACCACATATAAATAGGCTAGATATATTATAATTCGTTTTGTATAGCTAAACCAGTAGGTTACATGGTCAATTTTTTACAATTCTTGCCAAAATCTATACAAATTATTACGAGCAATATTTTCTTAGAAAATTAAATTAATTGAATGACTTATAAAGTGTGAACACGTATGCACTACGCATATTCATAAAGGGGTTTATTAGCACATCAAGATTATGTGACATGAGGTATGCAATTGTGAGGGCCAATTTTGTGTGGTAATTATTGTGGTTATATATTCCACATTCTTTGGTAAAAAATAAAAGAGAATGACATCCGTCCGTCCGTATTTTCTGAATAAATTACGCAGGGGTATGTTTTACTTGCAAGTAATAATGTTGTAATAAATAAGAAAAAAGATTCCATGTTATGTTTGTATTGTATACAAAATAAGACGCTACTATACTCAACTATTGAGAACCAAGAAATTGTGATAAAATTTACTTTTAAGCATTCACCTCCGTACAATAGTTTCGTGTTTGATCTCTAGTCAAAATGAAAATTTATCTAGTCTGCAACCTCCTGGTTTTCTGTGTAGTTTCAGTTTTCGCTAATTCTAGTGGAAACAGTAGTATCTTTAGGGAATCTAATATGACATCCTTTGATGTAGAAGAGAAAGCAATTGAAGTTTTAAAACTGCCAAAATGTCCTGGTTCAAATGTTGACGTGAGTGTGAACAATATTTCAGGGCAGTACTTTTTCACTCAAGATCTTGAATCTACCATTATGGTGCAGTAAGTCATTTTTGCAAGAATCATTGTACATTTGCAATTCATCAAATCGAATACTGTTATATTGGTTCATTTTAGATTCATTGAACGCAATCCGGATTGTTCAGAAGAATCCATGCTGACGTCAATAAAACCAGTGCTTGCAACAGGAAAAGACAATGCGCATGCTTTGTATGACGACGGATGGTTTCTCACATTTCATGATAAGTTCAACCAGGAAAGTATCCCGTTTAATGAGTACTGTATAATGAGGTTGGTAAGCAGTTAATTTAATAACGGAACATTTAGTCAAGGCAGTTTCTAAAAGAAAAAATAACATTGATTAAATGCAGTCTAGAGGACCTTGCTTTTTCCGTCAAGTATTGCCGTGCAAATTGTAAAAGCAAACCCTGCCTAACAAAATGTTGTTTAGCCGATGAAATCTGTCATGTAAATAAAGACGACAAATGTGATTGCATGTTTAATGCCGGAGCGAAATGGGTCCCTCTTAAAAAACCATTTTCTATAAATCACCACACATGTGCTGATGATCAATTTGGCAAATTTTCTGTGAGCAAGTTCAGTGTTAATTTAAATTCATCTCAGAAAAGCGAGTAAGTATTTTAAAACTTGATAGTACGACTTTTGCCTTAATTGCATTGTTAATTTGGAGTTATCAAATTGCATTTTATTTTAGATTTCAAATTTTAGAAAATGGTACTGTTCAATACTTAACTTTGCATGATAAACGCTGGTTTACACTCGAGCCTGGAACGTATTGCGTTGATGGAGGAGGTCATGCTGAAGATGAGGAAACTTTAAAATTTTCAGGAAATAGTTCGGACATGGTACTCCATACGTGCAGATTTATTGCACCCCGAGAGCCAGTATGTGAAGTTTCTCTGAGACTAACAACTACAGATACATTCCTAAATACCTTATGATTCTGATGGATTTTAATATTTGGGTTGTTTATAGGAAGATTTTGAATTTGTCTTACATCGGATCCTCATACCATTTGCGATAGTATTTTTAATTATAACTATTGTCGTCTACCTGTTGACATGGCCAGAACAAACTACCCACGGCTACACCATTTTCTTCTACCTTACAACCCTCCTCCTTTTGTATATTTTTACGGTTTTGACCACCGTGCCGGCAATAGCTCGTCCAACACAGAATCCAACGGGTTGCACTTTTATTGGTAAAAACACCAAATAAAAAAGGAATATGAATGAACTAGAGATTGTGTTTGAAATGTTGAAACCATTCTTTTTTCTGTTGTAGCTAAAAGTGTCCATTATTTTTACTTGTCTTCCATGTGCTGGCTCACCTCTGTTAGTTTTAATGTTTGGAGAACATTCAAGTAATTTTTAGAAGCTATTTTTTATCATGTGCGGTACACAAATGTACATTTACAACATGATATGAACAAGCTAATATTGTTGTAATATAGAAGAATGAATCAATCCGCGGAGATAAACAAATCTCGAGGAAAGAAACGATTCATTTTATTTTTCATGTTCTCCTTTGGCTACCCTGCTATGCAAGTGACTGCATGTGCTATGCTGGATTCGATTTACGGGTAAGAAGAATAGCAGTTTTGAATGCTTAACTAAAAGTAAATATTCGTATGGACAAACAATTTGAATAATTTTGAGTAAATACAAAATTTTAGACATCTTACAAAGGATGAGGCTCCATTTATTATTCCACATTATGGAGATAATGTGTGCGACATGTCCAACGATGGGCGCTCCTACTATTTGTACTTACCAATAGCTCTTTTGGTCTTGTGCAACGTTGTATTTTGCATTGCCACAATGATCACGATGATCGAATACAAGAAAAGTATAAGGCAAGCGTTTGAAGGAATAAATCGAGGCACTAGCTGTGTTGCAGATCAATCGTAAGTGAGAATGTATCTAAAGTTAAAAAATGTTTGTCAACACTGACAAATTCCATTTAAAACTATTACCACCAACCCATTATTAAAATGATCCATTTCAGGTTTGGAATTTACGCGAGGCTCTTTATCATTATGGGAATTGTCTGGTTGTCTCAGATCATTTGGTGGTTTACTATGAGAAGATAATACGAACCAAAGTCTGGCCATTATATGTGCAATCACTGACGCACTAACGGTACTTCAAGCTGTGGCCACTTTTTACATTTTCGTTTGCAGGAAGAACGTCTTTGAGAATTTGTGGCACTTGCAACCATGGCTTAGACGTTAGTTAAACTCACGTAACTTCCCTCGTCCTATTTTAATTGGCCATTTTAATAAAATATTTTAATATTCTACAGCATTTTTATCGTTGTGGATATCTGGAGGATGTTGTTTAACGCCACCTCCCAATCTTCGAAAATGTTCCGGGGGGTCAGCCGTTGGGAAAGGAACTTTGAAAATCAAAAGTATCCACTGATACGATGCATAAAAGAAATTCGAAAGATTCTGTATGCTCGTCACACGTTCCTACACCGACGTCAGCATCAACTAATGAGGATTTATCACGAAAAGTTTCAGCCGCCTCTGATATTACTATTATTTCCGGATCTGGGTCAAGTGGATACAGAGTCAGTGGTGAACCTCAAATTGGAGTTTTCGATGATTCGGAAACTAAAGTGTGAATTTTGATATTCGCGTTGTCTCTTTTTGTATTAATGTGATGATTATCAAATGAGATAATTATTAGCAGGGATTTATTGTTACATAATATTGAGTCATATTTTTATTATCGTTTTTACTCTGCAATTTTACTCATGTTGAGATTTAATTTTACTAGTTGATTTTGAAACTTGAGGGTATCCGAATCTCTGTACAAAGTTTTGTGCCAAAGCCGTTATTTTAGTCCTCTTCGAAGCATCGCCTGAGAATAAATCTTTTCGCTTCTTGATTTGATTTCTTCACGACTTGGAATCTTTGAGTCTATCAAGTCATTGGCGTCTTGGTCTGAATCATCATCCAAATCTTGGTCATCCGCTCCTCCCATTCTAATATAGCGGTGAGGTATTGAGTGTTTAATATACGGAGCATACGACCTAACTGGCTTACTATCTTCAGGAAATTGTTGCTTTAAACTGTCAACGTTTTCAACCAGGACCTTAACTCGTTCTCCAAGTTTCTTCATAAGTTGTCGCATATCTTCTTGCTTTGTATGAGCTTCCCTTTTCTTTTTCCCGTGGAATAAAATTTCTTCAAGGCTGACTAGAGATAAACGTAGATCGCAAAATATTGCCCCTTTCTTGTCCGTATCAACAGCCTTATTTTGGATTTCCTCTTCAGTATCGTGCAGTTTTTCTTGTTTCTCAGCCATTTGCAAAAGGAATCTGAAAAATGGAACAATAGATATTAATTTGGTGTCATTTGCATTTTTTCCCCTCATTTGAAAGTTTGAACACTAACTCATCTCCTTGAGAAGTTCCTGTGTAACGGAAGTACTCAACAATCAACTCAAGTCGATATTTATGCTTGAGCAAAAATTGTTTGATGTCTTCTTTCAAGTAATGCTCTTCATTTAGAATGTCAGTTACCCTACGTACGGTACGCAATCTACACAGTACAGATAAAAATAATTACCATATATGTATATCATAGATAATTTGAGTATACAGTGTCGAAAAGGATAAATATTGCTGTTAAATAGGCAACCTCTTTGGACAAAACCGAAGGTCCTTAACTCGCATAATTTCAACGAGCTTGTTTCCTCGATTTTCATAATCCTGAACTTGCGCCATTTTTATTTTTATTTCTTGAGCGCTCTGTTGGAATAAGGCGGACTCAGGAGACATTGTTGAAGGTGTTCCCTTGTCAATTCTAGCGCCTCTCCCTGATTTTTCTGTGGCATATTTAGCTGTGTTTGCTTCGAGTGCTTTCTCAACGGACTTTTTCATCTTGCTCATTTGGGTTCGACGTTGCTTCCTATTTATAGAGGCTTCTTCCTCAACTATCTTTAGTTTGTCGTGAGCCTCGTCACGAAACTGAGGAAAAAATTAAATTAACCCATGAACACCCTACAAACGTTTTCTTGTTTAGTAAATGGTTTATAAATTAATTATACTCTATGAGCATCCTCCAACATATTTTCCAGTCCATTCAGCTCTCGCCTGAGTAGCGCTAAAGTTTTCTCCAATAATGCCATTGTGTGTGGCCACTTACCACGCTCTCCCTTCAGAACAAAGAGGATATCACGGTATTTTTTATTTAGAAGTAAAGCAGCGTCCCGGTTTGCTATTCAAAAAGAAATTAAGTTCATTAATTGTTAAAATTGATTTCGATTTAAGATTTTCCAGTACCTTTTGTTGCTTCAATGGCACATTCCAATCTTGCTCTTTCCTCCTCAGCTTTCCGCTCCCAAGGCTCGGACCCCGGAACTGGACATGATTCCATGTAAAACACTTGTACTTCAGCCTCTTGCAACTTGTTTTGCATTTTCTTTAGAAAGAATATCCCTTCGTTGAGGGTTTTTGATGCGTCAAAAATCTTGTCATCTAACCACTCAACCACACTGTCTGCATCCTTCTCTGTTACAGCAAGTTGAAAAAGGCGATAACTTCGGAGAGCCTTCTTCACTGCAAACTTTTCTGCATTCTTTTCGTATTCGAGGTCTATATGAAGCTGTTTGTTCAGGTCGACTAGCTCTACTATCATTGTTGCTGCCTGTGTGGTGACGATTGAAACAACATATTAATTCATTTCCGCTCGGATAAATTTTTTAAAAAATAATGACTATTCATCATATTTCTTAATTACACCACTGTTCGTCTCTGATACTTCCTCCATCAGGGCTTTGTTGTATTTCTCTGTAAATTAAAATGAAGACAATTTTCCTCATTACTATCGACTATCGACTCGAATAAAGCATTTTACTAATTAAGATTGCGTCACCTTTAAGAGAAATCTTGGCTCGAAGATTGTCAATTTGATCCTGGATTGGGATAGACGTTTCATCATCGAAATTCGGATTGTCTTCGGATTCATTGGGTTTAGGAGTGTGACGACCACAGGACGCCTTTGCACGCCGTAGATAAGACATTGTTACAGGACTAAAGTAACTGGCTGCACACAGAAGTTAACTATTTCAACTGGAATAGTTTTGATTTTTGATAGAATCGACTTTTCTATCAATATCGTCAGTGAATAACCTAACTGCCAATGAATACAGATGGTGAAATATCATGCACCATGCATTAAATATAAGATGAGTTTATATCTAGAGGTAAAATAATATTCTATAGATCCTACATAGGGCTATAAAAACTTATGCAGTAAATACATCTACTACCTCCATCCAATATTCAATTGCGACAACGTGAAATTTAAGCATAAGAAACCGACTATTTAGACAAGACGGCGAAAATTTTACTGATAAAAATGTCACGTTGGCTACATTGCGCGCAAGTTAACTGTCCGTAGCCATTGCTCTGCACATTTGCTTGGTTTACTTGAGCTACCGAATTGTCGAATGCATCAGTTTTAATCGAATGACAAGACCTTTGGACAAGACATATTAATGATTTATCAATGTGCCTCCATACAACATTATAAATTCAGATGCGAGACTGTATTCATGCATAGAGTATTTGAGCAAGGTTACTAATATGGCGCACGGAATTCTATTATTTTAGAAAGGATAAGTCTCACACAGTTTTAATTAATTGATAAAGTTTCAGTCCATTTCACAATCTACATTCCTTTGTAATAAAATTATTAGTTGTTTGAAGCCTTTTCATTAGCTACACGAAAATTGTACTACAACGAAAAATCCTCGAGTATCCAGTCTAGTATTCTAGAAAAGTGGAATGCTATCGAATCCTTGCTATGCGCTTTCATCACATAATCCTTAGCCAATTAAAAATGCTTCGGTTCATTTTCTGCCATGAATGCACACTATATTTTACTCCACAGTTAACCTCCTTCCTCTAACTCTCCTAGACCACGTAATGAAAAAAATTGCTCTTTGCAAGCAAAACCTTATTACAAATGCCACCCTATCCCTTCCAATTTTGCTGAACGGCCCAGCGATAATTTTCATCGGAGGACAAGACTTGGAAAACCTCTGAAACCACGAAGACTTTCCACAGTAGCGGGACGACCACTGGACCTTAATTGATTTCGAGAGAACCATTACACGACTAGCCATTTCCAACATGATGAGTAGAAACATCGATGTCAAAATCAGTATGAATGGGAAGGCTATGTAGACAACGAAAGGGAGTTCTTCTCTCAACTCGACGATGGCAAACAAGCAACAAATAATTATCACTGAGGAGGAAAACAGCATATTTGGTAGAAGCTGCATTTGAAAGCAATCATGATATAAATGAACAAGGAGTTGGACTTGTCGGTACAAGACTGAGCAGTAAATCATTGACGTAAGATTGTGCAGGTTATTAAATAAATCGATTGGCCTGGAAGTCGTCCTCCTGTAATATTTAAGGAGTGACTTTCACCATTTTATCATTAAGAGTTATATATAGCGAATGTATGTACTACTTTGTAAATGTGAAATAATGATAATTGCCTACCTAATGAAAAGTAAGTAACGGTTCAAAGATTTCGTCAAATAAATAGCGTAGACAGAAAAGAATGCGCAAATCCCGCCGATTGGAATTGCACAAATTACTTCAATCAGGTAAATTATAAGTTTATGTGGCCAGAATGCTTTGCAGTTGCCATTTTCATCGGTCAGTAAACCTGATCCAATGAATTGCGGAGCACATGGGGCTATCCAACAAAATAACGGGAGGACAAAAGGGATACAAGATGTTTGAGCAAAAAGTAGAGCAGCGACTACATTTGTCGCGCCGGTTAGTGGTTCTGTAAAACAAATCAAACGCATTTTACGCATATCGGAAGAAGTAATAAAAAAATATATAAAAAATAACAGGCAAAAAAGCTCCAACTTTAAAACACTTACTCACTCTGTGTCTTTGCTCGAACTCAATGAAAGCATTGAGTGTAAAGCAAAATTCTTTCATTTTCATAATAGGATGAACAATCAACAAACTCGCAGCAATGAATATAGACAACCAGAGAAAGAAAATGACACCGATTCCTAAACTAATTTGATTTTTGTAAATTTGATACATAAGTTTCACCGTAAGGGTAAAAGTTCTCAGCCAAAGAATGATACACCAAACATACCAAGTAGTAAGCTTAGATGATGGTTTTAGAACCATCCTACCAAACTGATTTAACTGTTCCTCCCATTGGAACGGGATCACAGAGAAATGTGATAAACTTTTAATGCAAGCACGTACCACAATGAGAAAATTTGAGCTTGCAATTTTTTTCGTTGAATACTTTTCTAGAGGTTCGAAATGGAAGCAACTAAGGGGAGCCGACAGACGGCCGGAAAGTTTAAGAGACATTCTTGGGAAAATTATGTCTTGTTTTAAGCACCGAAACGAAAAGAAGAGTGGTTGGTGAAGCTACTGACGTGGTGTTTTCTATCCGGAAGTTGAAACATTTAAGAGATTACGCTGATTTGCCTGATTGTCAAGAACTAAGAACTGAAATAATTTTCTGTGTGTTAGAAATAGAGCGATGTGCGATATTTAATAAAAAACTTGTTCATACAATGTCGATGCGAGTAAACCTTGTCGTTTTGGTTGACGTCGTCATCCTGAATTCGTTCCAACCAGTATAATATCTTCCCAATATCCATGAATTTATTATTCACAACCATTTCAGCAATTTAGCGTAGTATGTAACGCTACGCTTCGCTTGTTCCAACGGATCGTTGTACGTCTTAGGGAGCAAGTGGTGAAAACAATAATACTGGCGATTATGGATGATAATATATACTTCAATACTGATGTTGAAACAAAGCGGCTACTCTTAATGTATAAAGAATAAGCGTTGATGAATACGTGAGCAGTAAATATTAATGTTTTAATTAGGCTTAAATGTTGGAGTTGTTGGAGAAGTGCTCACAAGAAAAAAAGGTTCGAGCTCGCTACTTTTCTTTGAGTCATTATCACCGAGCATTCCTGTAAACTAGGGCAATATAGCTTATAGCAGCGACAATAACTGGTGTGCTATACTGTTTGGTCGATTATTCGAATATAGAATATTTGCCGCAATTCTTATGTATAAGGCTTGTAGTTGAATGAAAAAATGATTTCTGTTATTCGTTACAAATTAAAATTTGCATCCCTACATTATACTTAAATTAGTTAGTTCTTTATTTATCATTTAACAATGATTATAATTCTTATTAATCTTCAGAGCAGAAATTGCACATCCATTATGCCAAGTAGAGGAAGGTTTTTATCATCAAAGCCAGCATTATAATTACATGGTTCCTGGTAATTGAGAGGATATTTTACGTTGATACCACGGAAGGGGAGGTTTCTTCATAAAGTCATTTGGGTAGATTTCTAACTGACAGCTTGTATGCTGGCCCAACCAACCAATCTACATGAAATATGAAGAGAATGCTTGAAAGATATGAGAGCAATTTTTATCATTAAACCGAACCAAATTCAAAGTATTGATTTCCAGTTACCTCCCCACTCGTCACAACCGGCCATGGGCAAGGTCGACAACAGTAGTTATCTATTTAGATGATCAAATTTTATTGCAAAGAGTTTATGTAGTAGAGAAAAAACAAATGAGTAAAACTCACCCAACGGTTCTAAAAAGTAATCACGAATGCCACATCTTTTCCTCGTGCAACATTCACCGACGGGAGCGACTTCAATCCCTCGCTGGTACTTTAACCACTCGATACCTCTGTAACTTGGCTTGCGCATTGCACCCCTTGTCATTCCAGAACAAATCCACTGTCTAAAAGTATAATATGACAGCTTTATTAACTCACATTCAAGTCAGATACGATTTGTAAGTACAAATAAACGTAAAAATGTAGTTAAAAGTCATACTTATATCTATCCCCCCACTCGGTACAGGCTCCGAACTTTTGTTTCCAGTTTTGAAATCCCACGTATTCCATATGAGTTCGCCATTCTATAGCATTGGCGTCCTTCCACCCGAGGTATTCTCGTTGAGGCTTTTTCTTTGCAGGTGCTTCCCGCTTGGTATATTTCTTTGTAGATTTTCCCTTTCCTTTATCTTCTGAGACTTTCTTCGGGGCTGGGTTGGCCGGGGCTTCAGAAGTTTTGTCAGCCATTTCCTCTTCCATGATTTTAATTTATTGGGAGGAAAGTGTAAATTTTAGTGAGGCAGAAGACGAAAAAGGAGACTGCTGTGCAGAAGAAAAAACAGACGAACAAAAAATCCTTTTTAATCTTACTTGGTAATCTATGGTTTAATGATTTAGTTTAGGTACGGGTTTCGCAGTATTATTTCTTGAAATGGAAAAGAAAGACCCTGGTACAAGATTTATATAAGTAATCTTACAAAAGCCATTCAGACTATGGAAACCATACTTACTGTTTGCTTTAGGATAGGATAATTTTTGGATTTGGATTTGTAAGCAATGATGGAGTATCGTGTGCCGGCCGATTGAAAAGTCACATGAATTTTCTAAATTATAAGTTTCAATCAGTCGTGAGCCAAAATTCGTAGTATTTTTGTGGTAACTCTCTTCATAAATCCAAGGCAAGGAAGGTCGGTGGACAGGGTACGTATGTGAAATGCAAGAAATAATGTGTCGCGTGTCATTAAAAAATTAAACACAAAATATACGGAGTAGGCATGAGGGAAACATCCATTTCTGACATTCCAGTATGTATAATTGCACGATATTAAACTAATTGGCATACTTAAATTCAGCTATAAATGTACAAAAAGCTGGTTGCTTATTCCTAGCGATGGATCGAAGCCAGAATCCTTTCCTACCTCAACTTTCACACTCTTTTCACCGCACGTGTAACCTGTCGAAGATGGTTGGACATGATAAATCCTTATTTTGGGGAAAATGTCATTTTAAACATTCGCCTGGACAGTAGTCCCGCATCAAAAAGATTCCGTCGTGGGAAATGGAATGGATCGTTGATTGCTCCGTACGAAGAAATTAGAATAATTCCAAAGCTAGAAAATTCCTTCTTATTTGGAAGAGTCGTTCGTTGGAAGAACTGTGCAATTGAGCATTTCACGAATGTAGTTAAATTCACCCTTTTCGAGTTTGGTTCTGTCCTTCACTTTATCCATCGTTACATGGTCCACCTTCCCAATGTCCGATATATCCAAATTAGGGAATTAAAGTATGATGAATCCTCATCAGAAACGAAATACATATCCACAGCTCATGCACTAGGCCGAGCAACAACCTACGGGATAACTTGGTACAAAGGGATGGGGAACCTTCTACAAATAGAAACATTGCGAATCCGCTTGTTCGACCCTCTTGCCACCCAAATTTACATGAGCTTATTTACATTCAGAAAGAGTAATTTGGTAAATTTGGAATTGGACTTTTCTAAACTATATGGCTTACCTTTACCACGCCCTGAAGTGAGCGAAATATACTTGACGGTTTCCTCCCTTATGGAGCAGTGTTACACCACCTTGAGGCAGTTACGGTTGAAATGGGCGGTTCGGGTGGACACAGACATGGATTTTGATAGGAGCGATGAGGATGTTGAACCATTTTTGGAATTTTTACTTGCATTGAGAAATCCAGTTTGGATGAAGTTGAAACTCCACCAGCTATTGCTTACTTTTCCAACTGTCAACTTGGGAATGAACTTGAGCGACTCTACACTCATCCCATTTCTTCTCGAGCAGGAAGGCACTTTGAAAAGGGTGTGTCTCTCTCGAGTGTTACCAGACTCGGGAATCCATCATTTTGCGAATAGTTTCCCTCCTTCGATGCTCAACAAATTAGAGTTTGCATTCTACTTTAATGAGGTAGACTTATCTCCCCAACCTGTGACGGTAGTTCGCAGTGTTGAAGTTTTACTTACGGAAACTGCTCAAGTGGACTTGCACAGATTGACAGGGGTTAACAGGGGAAGGAGGGAGAATGGGCTGAAGTATTACGTGCATTTGAAACTGATGAACGCTCACGGGAATTTGGCATTTATAAAACCTGATATACTCAGACTTACTGAGTATTTCTATTCTGTCAGAACGCTGGAGCTGTTGGATAACTCGACATTTGGTAGAATATTTGTGCAGTTTACGAGTTCGGACTTTAACACAATTATGAGAAAAATGCCGAGGCTTGTCAGTCTCAAAATGTCAAACGCTTCGAAATTCACTGATGTGGGAATAACGAAAATAGCAGAGAAAAAGATCAAGCACATGTTACAGTCTGGAACGTTGTATGTAGGAGATCGACTTTGTTCAGCTCCAGTGGCTGGAGCAAAAGGTAAAGAAGATTTTGGAATTTGAAATAATGCTCATTGTTTTAGTAGCCTTTAATTGAATTTATGAAAGTGTATTTAACAGAACTCAGATTCCTGGATTTACGTGACCTATCCCCTAATGTGACTGACATATCAGTGTTTTTTGCATTTCAGCATATTACTAAACTGGAGAAAATCTCATTTGATGGATGCCATTCCGTGATTGCTTCATTGATAATTTATTTTAAAAAATACTTAGAAGGTTTTATTGTTCATCCGTTTGATTTGTGATTTCCTTCAAATTCTTATAGATTACAGAATGGGGGAAACAAATTTTAGACGCCAAGTACAGACGAAATCCATTTTTTGACGTGATCTTTAAATCCACAAATAATGACAATAATGCATATGGAAATTATAGTCTACCCTGTATCGACTTCCCTTAAGCAGCATTTTTAAAGCTATTGTCACAAGCATTTTATGGCTGTAAATATTCCATAACCACGAAGAAGAAATTTTATTCGACCGGCAAAGCTATTTAGGATTGTTCTTTGTTAATCTGATGTTTCAATAGATTGAAAAATCTCTTACATTTAGCTTGCTTTGTATTTAAAATAAGTTTCACTTCATCAACAGTCTCGTAGAGCTGCATGATTGTACCAAAATTCACACAAGGCATATTACTGGCTACTTCCAAACATCCATGTGATAGCTTTCACT